>JAOVYX010005433.1:0-37436 GCA_035668315.1 Drosera spatulata
TGACTCTGACCAACCAGATTCCCATCAAGAAGCTGTTGTATCTCCCTTTTCTGCCTCTCCTCTCCTGGCTCGATCTCCGACAACCTAAGCAACGTCGAATTAAACAATGGAAAATCCAATACCCCATTCGATCCCTCCACCACAGCACTCTCACTACCCTTATCAATAGAAGACGAGTACATTGCTCCGAACCCCGAATGAACAGCGAACCGACAACTAAACATCCATATAACAACCAACAGCACCACGGCGCCGAATAATGGCCGAATAGACCGTCTCATCGACGTCGAGCGATGGTTCAGGTAAACTAGAGCTGCCTTTTGGGGCTGAAACTTCTCGTCATCATAGATCTTGAATAAGGGTTTAGGGTTGAACTTATCATCATTATCAATCTCAACCATCTTCGACCCTTTTGAACTAACCTCAAATCAGAGCAAACAAAGCACAACCCAGTTGAAATAAACAACAGATATGATGAATAATGGTCACAGAACAACAAGATTCAATCAAGATTCAAGATTTAGAAGAAAAAAAATTCTACCTCAAAGTGCTACACATTGAAGCAGAGTCATAGCAAGATGAGAGAGGAGCTGAAGAGATGAGGAGATAGATGAGGTGAAGACCCTTTTGAGGTGAGCTTCAATGGAAATGGCGAAGGAGATGAAGATGATTGGTGGAGAGATTTGAGGAGAATCTGATGGGAATGTTGGGATATGATGAGGAAGTGGAAGGCATTTGGTTGGGTTCTTAGATTATAATTTATAAATAAATAAAAGCTGAATAAAAATGTCTTTTTTAGGTAATCAATCTATGATTTGCCAAGACTTGAATCTAGATTGACAGTTAAAATAATATTTTTATGATAGACGGATGTTTATAACAAATCTCTTACTCTGGATTATGTTTTAATATTATGTCCTGAAATTAATTTTGATAAAAGATTAAATTTATCAAAGAAATCTTATAAATTTATCTTATCAAATATCATTATTGCATAAAGATTTTTTTTGTTTAATAATAATATCCATATTAACGATATATCGTACTCCTTTTAAAATGTCAATATTAAATGAAGCACTCATTTGTTGAATTGACTATTACTGTTAGTGGCGAATTAGTAGTAATCAACTGCTTATGCGGCTTATAGTGAAGGACCATGTCTTGAAGAGTTTGGAATTTGTCCATGTTAATTGCTTCAAAAGTTTAGTCTTATGTTCCATGTTGTGATTAAGTGCCGTAGAATAAGTTCTCACCAGTAGGCAGTCGCTTTCTATCATGAAGGAACCAATAAAGTAATACACGTGAGTTAATCTTTAAATGTAAGAATCTAATCTAATATAATTGTATTCCAGTGGTTTTTCCGCGGTCAATCGCGACAAATCATTTGGATAACAAACAATATGATAGGACATTATTGTTTTTGAAAATTTTAATGAATAATCAAATAATTTTATTTTATTTAAACTAATTAATAGAATATTATCCAATTAATTTTTAACCTTTGATTATGAATTAAATGATCGAGATTAAATCTTGACGATATTAAACTTAGCCTAACTATTTGATCAAAAGTTAAAAAAATACGAGCAATCATATCTATAATCACATCATCACCCCAATCAAATATAAATTTTAATCTAATCTAATCTAGTCTAATATATATCGTATTGTCCAGTCGCATTTAAACGGCAAGGTATGACAGGAGATTATTCTTTTTTCAAAGTTTTAATGGATAATCAAGTAGTTTTATTTTATTTAAACTAATCTATAAAATCTTATCCAATTAATTTTTAATCTTTGATTATGAATTGAACGGTCGAGATTAAATCTTGACGATATTAAATTTAGTCTAACTATTTGATCAGAAGTTAAAAAAATCCAAACAATTATATTTATAATGCCATCATCATCCGAATTAAATATAAATTTTAATATCTCAAACCTAACCTAAAATATTTGGATCAAATAAAAAAATATATGATCATCATATATACGAAATAATTCACAATGAAATATAAAAAAATCCTTAAAAGTTTATATTCCTATATGAAATCGTTATGAGATAATTATAAATAAACTTATTCATTTGTTCTCAGTTTTCTATTTTATTTTATAAGTCAAGTTTTAAACTAAATTTTTATATCTCTATCTTTTAATTCAATCTAATAATCAAGATTTAAGACAAAGATAAACAACGTATGTAGATCGTAATACTTAAATCAATTCATCGAAAAAAAAAAAAAAACAAACTATCAAGTTCAATATGCAATAACATGCATATAAGTTTTTCTAATAAAAGTATTATTTTAACTCTATTATATTTATTCATCATGTGCAATGCACGGGTCAGTATTTTAATATATATTGTATTATCCAGTCATTTTTTAAGCTCGGTAAACCTCGACAAATGACAAAGTATTATTGTTATTTAAAAATTTTAATGGATAATCAAGTTATTTTATTTTATTTAGGCTAACAGAATGTTATTCAATTAATTCATGATCTTTCATTATAAATTGATAATCGAGATTAAATTTTGATCAAAAGTTAATATCTCAAATTTAACATAAAATATTTGGATCAAATAAAAATAATGTAATAATTATATATGCAAATCTTTCACAAAGAAATAATTACAAAAAAAATCCTAACAGTTTTATGTATGAAATCGTCTTTTAGCATAATAAAATAATAACTAAAAAAAATATCACATTCATTATATATTAATCTATATAGATAAGTTTTATACTATTTGTTTATATTGTCTTTATTCATCCCGTGCAGCGCACGGATCAATATTCTAGTATATATCGTATTATCTTATCTCTCTTAGCGGCAAACGACAAACGGTATGACAGAACATTATTATCATTTTAAAAAGATGTCATTTAAAAAAATAAAAACCAATTAAATAAAATCGAATCTAACATATACCTTAATGAATCAAAATTAAAACAACATCCCGATTTCTCCTCTCATCAACTACCATAACTTGAATTTTATTAAATCTAATATGAAAAATTCTCCCTTGATGTTATATATAATATCTTTCACAAACAAATAATTAAATTAGTGATTTAAAATATAAAATATTTAGGAAGATTATTTACTAAATTGAAAAGACAAAAACAAAAAAAATCAAAATATTCAAACATTGCCTATTCAAAAAAAATTAAAAAAATAGATCAATGTCTTTCTAAAAAAAAAATAAGTTATCTATATCACATAAAAGAAACAAAAACATAAACTAAAAAACAAAAATTCTTTTAAAATACAAATTTACGAAAAATTAATCTATCGATTTCTTTATGACATAAGTTATTTAACGTTATTATTTCATTATAATTTTTCATCTCGTACAGCACACGGAACAGTATTTTAATGTATATAAAAGTCATCGAAACGAGTCAACACGATATCTCATTATCTTTTGCCCGTATTAGGCTCTTGACAAACACATGCTTTATGGGGAAAAATGTGTCCTCGTCCTCATAATACTCCTCTCATAATACTCCTCAAGCATTATGTATTGCATTTAGAAGCTCCAATGTTTGCTTAACCTGCATTAATCGACAGGGAGCAGATCGAATTCGAGAGTATCAAAGGATACAAGCCTAAAACGTCGAGATATTTCAAATGGCACGAACGAATGTTCTCAACGGTACGTTGATCATGAGTGACTATTATCAAGACAATCACAAAACCTTGAGACAACATATCTTAACAACAATCCATTTCGCTTTCACGGATTTATATTATCATCGAGACAAAAGATATAGACATGGTTAGCACGTAACAAGCAAGTTCAACCAAACCAACTGCTATAAGGGACTTTACATTTACACTTCCTACGTCGCTTGTAAACGCGTTCTTGCATCAACAGAGTCCAACTATATGAAAGATTCCAAGCAACAAAACCGCCAAATAAATCACGATACCTGTTACTATCAAAGAGTTCCTCACGTTTGTGCCTGATATGATTAAATGCTTGTAATACGGGAACTAACTAGATATCGAACTAGTTTATAGAGTTGAACTTTGAATATTCAAAATTTCAACCTCTACCATACACAAAGCTAAGTTGTCAATAGATCAAAGTTCAAACCTCTACAAACAACGGGGAAAAAAACTTGATCAAATCAATGAAATGAAACACGTCCTCCAAACCCATGGGAAATTCAGGAAAGAAGGGCGTGCTCACTCTCGACGATGAAGGGTCAAATCCCGATAGACGACACAACATTTTGAACTAGTATGAATAGCTGCTTAAGAATGAAAAACATGCCGACTTTGGCCTGGTTTTCCTGCATCAGCTGCACAAGCAGAGCGTTTGCATTAACAAGCAATTTCAACGTCGAATTTCAGCAATTGAACAGCACCTATGACTATAGGCTGTTGCAAAGTCAAAAGAAAACCATATCGGCATGTCACAAACATCCCCAACAGTGTTCCAAGAAAGGACGAAGAACAGGAGAAGAATTCTAGCATTACGAGTTTGTTAGCTTCTAATCATGGCTATGGAGCAGGACCAGCTACAATGTCAGCGATCATCGTTAAATTAATGTGGTCAAGTTTTATACTATAGGCATCGTGCTCTCTCCGCTAAGTGCTAATTTTGGTAGTTAGCACGATTTATATGTCGGCTGAGGCTGCCACATATATCTGTAGTTTTTCCCGCCCCTAAGACCAGGGGCTTTACACAACTCCAAGTCATCCCGATATCAGTTGTCATCATAATCTAAACCTTAATGTATCACTAACTTGGGTCGACGTCTAATCTACCATCACTGTTTTTACAATCCAAGGGTTCGTTCCATTGAGCTCTCAGGAGGTGCCACCATAAGCTACACAGGATTTGTCATCTCACCCATCCTCATCTGATCCTGATAAGAGCATTTCATGCCTTTCCCCGAACATAGTACCCCACGTCCCTGCATTCATTTTCATCCCTCTCCTCATGCCTCTCAAGTTATTCTCCTCACTAATCTATAACAGCGGAACAACCTGAGTTTGAAGCAAAGTGACTATAAGAAGAGGAAAAAAAGATACTGTGATGAACTAAAAAGGAAACTCTGTATCTTGAGTGACTTCTCAAGACATCTGGAGCCCAGATGGGGGATGAGTGTGATCTATGACAAAAATGTTTTCGAGGTAGTTCTTCGGAAAAGGTTCATACGCAAAACAAGTTGAACTCTGTCAAACAGGATCATCAGTGTTAAATAATTTCACTCAGTGAAATAAGCTCAAACTAGCACCCAATCGTTCATTCACTTTCTATTTTAACAAATCTAGCAGCAGAATAAGTTAAAACGAAGACATGTTGAAATGGAAACTCGGTTACCTAATCTGTACGTGAGATCGTTCATCCAAAAGATCAACAAAAGAGCATACCTATATTAACACTTTGTCGAGGCGAACTCCCTGGAGCCTAGAGCTTGAAGAGCTATGAACTCAAAACCAGCTAAATAACTGCTACAACATATGCGTTTCAAGCATCCAGCTGTTTGAAGCTGGTCTGCTCTTCATATTTAACATCTCGGGTGGCATCATAACCACGGGCGCCTTTCTGGTCGTGGGTGTCTGGCATCTCTCGGATCCAGAAATGGACAGATCTGAAGCCAGCTTCTTCTAGACAGTCTCTAACCTCAGGCAATGACCACCTAGACACAGATTTTGAAAATCAATGCCCTACAGAGCTCAGATCAGTGGTAATTTCCCAGTGAAAATGTTAACAAGGTTGGAGCTCTACTTAAAGCCTCCAGCCATATGAGAAGGCATGGCGAATTTTCCTCCGTGGCTTGTTTAGATGGAAATGTAGGCTAATCCTCGTTTTGCGCTGAATAATGTCGAATTCTTCTTGCTCCCAAATGTACTGTACACAAACTAGACAGGGTCAGAACCTGGTATGCCGATGTACTGCAGGATAACGTCTACATCCAGGGAAACTTTTTGATAATTGCATGCATTTGCAAACTACACCAAGCTCACTGCCTGTTACATTCAGACTGAACAATCCCTTACTGAATGCTAAATTCGTCCAGAGGAATCACAAAAGTAGAATCAGTCCGCAGGAAAATTGGTAGCATGACTCGAGTGATACATGCAGAATGAGTTGCATACAGTGAATACAGTCCTCAGATATAGTTTTGAAAAATTAAGAGAACACGGGGACTTCAAGAATGAGAACATACCGTGAAGTTTGGAAATTTCCTTTGGAGTTTTAGTTCATGCTCCGAAGATGTGCCTCCATATAAATCCATCACAAATATCCCACCATTCTTAGACAATGCATAAGGGGCATTCTTGAAATATAAAACTAGCTGCTTGCGCTCATGGAGACAGCAGCAACTGTAATTGAATGCACAAACAATATCTCTTCCGGGCAGAGAGAGTTCTCTCATTGTTCCATGAATAGACGAAGCTGCCGAGTTTAGAGTAAGTCCCGAGATGGCATCCTGCATGTTGTCGGCTCCGTCTCCTTGAATAACTTCCTGAACAGTATCGACAAGATTTAAGTTAACCAATGTAGCTTTATGAGGATGCAGAACGTTTCCATGAAAGAGATGGATTCTAGAATTGATGTCAGCGCCAATATGATTAACATTGTTTTCCACGCACCACAATAATGCTTCCTTGTCCAGATCCAGCCCTATAGCAGTCCTACGAGCATCAGAATGCAGCCATTCTGCACTGTGAAGCAAAACATATTGGTAAAGAATCAATAGGCGCATCAAACCTTATGCTTGGCCTGCACTTTAATTTGGTGTTGTACGATGCACATAATGGGATAAATTAGCTGGAATATGAAAACCAAAATTCCACTTTCATGTTCTGAATTTCAGGAGAGAACAAAAAATCGTCAGCCAAACCCCCGTGTCTTGAGCTCTGGTTCTATCTTTGCACTAAGGCAGAAGAAAACGACATTTTCTGAGCAAGTCAGCCCTGAGAAGCACACTGACGACAAAAATAGCATCACATATGAACTAGAATCGCATCAATTTTGGAGGTTTTGTGTACTGTAATCCTGGTAATCATGAAGTAACTAGTAAACTGAGTCATTTCTTAGAAGATATTAGGCAAGCTGCATACTTAACATGTGCTATTATTGTTTATGACGACCTAATGAGTAGTTACTAAGCTAAACAACCCATAATTAGCAAAAAGTAACTCGGGAAATTAAGCCTAATATAATAACACACAGCTCAACTTTGGCCAAACCACTGGCACAAACTAGCCACCGTCCTAGTTTTTCTCAAGATTTCTCTAGCGCAAACAAATAGAGGACTTCATCATTAGAAGCAAAATCCCACCTAGTCACCTACGATGCATGCCCAATACTGACGTAACAAATCGCCAAGAAGTTTTAAACAAAGTATCAAACCTCTAGCGATATCACCCTAATCAGCAACATATCCATGAAAATGAGAAGGTATCTCATTACATGCCAGGAAAAATAAGCCCTCGACACTGTGGTCACATATCTAACTCAACATCATATCACAGGCCTCAAATATAACCAGAGCAAAAACCCATCCAATCGATGCATATCCTAGCAGACGACAAAGCAAACACATTTTTACTCAAAACAGAACAATGATAATTGCAATCAAGGACCACCCGAACTTAAAAAGTTATGCGCCATCATTGAGCCGCTAGTCTGCTGCCTCATTCACAAACACAATTGCCGCATAAACAATACCTTCATGTTGACATACCATGAACACCATATCAACATGTGATCCATAACCATAAGACATGAAGAAAGAAGAAAAGAACCACAAACTACAAGAAATCCCCCAACAATTAATTTCAGTTACATCTCACTCCCAATTGCAGTTTACATGTATAGAACAATAGTATATATGCACACGAGATATAGCATGGATGAAGCACATCGCGCACATGAAATGTAATACACAGGTTAAAACATACTAGTAAATGAGCGTTGAACTGATGAATTTAAGAAAAAGTTGTGGAAACACAAACCCATTAGATTACGAAATAACATGAATACCGCAAAACGTTCCTGATAACATCGTCCCATCAGGGTAACTCACCTAAGAAACACGGTGCCGCAAAAATCCTCCTGCAAATGAAGAGGCATCCTCCCACCAACATACATCAAGAACTTGCATAAGTAGCTTATATCCCCTTTGGGTGACTGCCCACAAAACCAATCACCAAAACCCCATTAAAACCCTAATCCCCAAATCCCATGAAGAATAAAGTCAAAAGACAGAGTCAAAAACCCACGTAATCCCTTTAAATATAATATGTAAGAAAGACAAAACAAACACAGTCTTACTCTTATTACGAGGGAGAGACTCTTGCAATAAAACAACTAAACTATTGATGCTATAAGTTTTATTTCATATATTGTAAGCTCAAAATTTTATATTATAAAGTGATGAAATTATACAATATACTGTAGTATAAAAAGAAGCTTGTAGCACTCGCTGCAGCCAATAACGTTGCAGCTGCTATAACCCGACGCACCCTTCCTAGTACTCCAGAGTGAGGAGACATCGAACCCCTGAACAGGTTGTTTATTACAGGGGAAATCCTTCTAGACTACTCTAATGAGAATGATTCAAGTAATCGAATCACCTGCACGGATTGCTGATAGAGCATAAACTTCGAAGGGACATTATCACCGCTAGGGTTTGGATTCTCTCCTTCGAATCCTCGATTCAATTCATCTTCCTCTTCTTCGATGTTGTCGACTTATTCGTCAGAATTGGGAGAGGAGGGAGGCGGAGCTAGGGGATAGGGTTCGGATTCGCCGTCGTCGTCGGCGGCGGCGGCGGAGAAGTAGCGACGACGAGAGGATCTCGCTTGGTTGTGGTGTTTGTTCTTCTTGCTCTCTCCGTGCTTCCCCATTTTCGACGATTATCGCCGCCGCTGCCGTTGCCGTCGCCGCCGGCGTCCGGTCACTGGGGAGTTGAAAAAGGTGAAGGAAAAAAAATTGAATTTTAGAATAAAAATTTCATACTCCCGAAATTTGAACATATTTATATAATCCTTTCTTTCAATTTAATTATAAATATTTTTTTAATTAATTTTAATATAAATAAAATAATTTTATTTTTTATTTAGTTGATAATGAATTTATATTAATATAATCAAATTATTTTATCATTTTTTTTCTCATTCTTTTTCCTAAATCTCACTTGTATCCCCACTACCTCTAAAAAAAATATTCATTCTTCATAAAATTTCATATAAATTTAACACAAATATAAAATTTCGTGTCGAATTAAATCGTTGTAATTAAATTGACAAGGAGGTAGTATTTAGTTTTGATTTATTCCCTCCGTCCGAATTAAATTATAACGTTGACTTATTTAAGCAATAAAGTTATTCATATTATGAATCGTTCGCATGACAATCAAACATCGTTTTTTACAAAATTATAATAAAACATTAATGATAATAATGTATTTCAATTTTGGATTAATAATATAATTTTATTATATCATTTTAATAAATAACAAAAATTTTCAAAATACGGGTTAGAGTTGAATAGTTGAAAACTTGAGAGAATAGATGACGTTCAATTTCATGCTTCTGTATTTACAGAACTCCACTATGTATTTATCAATCAACTCCTTGTTTTAAGGATACAATCTGCTAAACATGGAAAGACTATATTCTCAGTAAGTCAGATCAAAATTACAACAATCTAACCAAAATTAGATGATTGACAAGTATTCTTTAAATATTATTTTAATAATATAATGATGATGTAACGTTGTTATTAATTCCAAACAGAAAAAATATGCTTTAAAACACGTAAATTATATCAATAATTTTGTTAATTATATATCATGCATATGCATTATATTTTTATATATATGAATTATAAAAATTCAAATGAATATCAAAATATAAGAAACTAAAGGAATGGCTTTGTCATGCCGGGAACCAGGGGCGGAAGTGATAAACTGATATTTCTTTGACAGTAAGCAGAACTGATGTGGCCTGGTTTTGGTGAGTCCGGTGCCAAGGGAACGATGGCGAATTGATGATACGAGTTTCTGTTAATTTCTGGTATGTTAATTTTTGGAACCAAGATCTGTATAGGGTGCAGATCTGTTGGTTTCTGTTGTAGTTGAACCATGTTTTGAATTATCCAAAAAAAAATTCAAAAGATAAATTTTACTAGTATAGTTTGTCTTAAAATTTCTTGTCAAATGATAATGACACTAACTTTGATAGAATGAAGTGTTGGAGTTAACAGATAGATTCATGGATTGTCTCTTGATATAGTTTTGGATTCATGTATATTTATTGGAGTCTTGCATTTGTCTATGTATTTATCTAGGAGGATGTATTTTATTATTCATGTATTTGATCATAAATTAGGTTTATATATGGATGTATCTAGATGTCTTATAAATAGTGATGTCATCTTTGATGTTTATATCACAAGTGAGATTGAAATACTAAAAATTCTTATGAGAGTTCTCTATATATATCTCTCCTTTTGAGCCTTTTAATTCCTATTCAATTATTGCGTTGCTACAACATGATTTTATAGAGATAATGTTTGATTTAGTTGTGGAAATGATCAGATATGTGCGTTAACGTTATTGGATATTCATATTACACATGAAAAAGATATGTATGGTTGCATCGCGTGAAAATCAATTTACAAACGTCCATCTCAATAATCACCATCGAAGGCCGAAGCACTGCGTATGAACCTAAGTCGACCTTTCCCTATAAATGATGATCGTACATATTCCAGTAGACATGTTGATTTTTTACAATATGGTAAAAACGATTGTCCCTTCGTCGCTTGATATGACGGCCAACTAATGAAAGTTTGGAACTTTTAGTACGTGATGTGATTAGCTCGTGCGTTGTTTAGTCTGAATGTGAAAGAAAGCAAGTACTCCTCCTATTTAAATTTAACGTTATAAAGGAATGAGTGTGTGAGATAAAGGAATGAGGAAAAAAAAAAGAAATAATGATGAGTAAATTAATGTGATATAAAATAGGGATATTTTGAAATTTTTGTGTGAAAAAAATTGTTAAATATAAAAATATTATAATGTAAATAAAACTTCTAAAAAAATATATTATAATTTGAATGAGACGAAAAAAATATCATTATACCATAATAAGTGATTAGATGATACTATATCGAATCAAGACTAGGATTTTAGCACACTAGCTCTAGGTCGAAAGGTTCGGTACATACATGTTCCTAGGACGCCTCTGTAATTATATCGATAGTAACGCGAGCTAGTGGCATGGGAAGTTTGCCTTGGTCCCGATCTATGAAAATGTATGTCGGAAATATTAAGTCATTTGTGCAAATGAAAATGAGGGTGCGCGGGTGTCACACGTACAGTGTATGGATTACAAGTTGGTATAGTCCTTATCATATAAATGTAACGCAATGAATTAATTCAAAGTACTGACTATAAAGTGATTTCGAGATTGCGAAAGGAAACTAGAATGTTTTCCACTAGTTTCTTGTGCTTGTTAGTTCATATGTGAATATTCGTTTTGTCTTTGGCAAGTGGAGAGAATATGAGGACGTATATGATCTCTGTGTGGTTCAAAATTAAACAAACACTGCTGAGAATATGTGTAACTTGGACATAATCTCTTCGAACATGAGATACGTGATGGATATATGGATATAAACAATACGTTTTAGTACTATTACAATGCAATAAAGACGATTATTTATCATTGAATAAAGAGTTGAGACTTATGTAGTCAAAATTAACCGTCACAAAGATCATCCCAATTGTATATTTACACCTCCATCTCAAAAACATTGAGTTACATTTGCCCATGCCATGTCAAACTCACCCAATTACTCCTACATTATGGTACTTCATGATGTTAGATTTTGCTTACACGTATACCATACTTCGGGAAAAAAAGTACTCCATGGTCCGAAATAATTGTAATAATTTCTTAAACAGGACAATTCAATAAAAATTACTCCTTTCATTTCATATTAAATATAATTTTTTTTATCATCCTAATATAAATATAATATTTGTTTTATCTTTGTATTTTGAATCAAATTTATATTAAATTAAATACACTATCCCACTCACTTCTCTAATATACCTTCACATCAATTCTCATAATCATAAAAAAAATAATATATTAATTTAATTCAACTCTCACATAAAGTCTCATATCAAATCAAAATGTTACATATAATTCGAAACGAAAAAAATATAACATTATCTTTCTAAGAAAATTTTTAAGCTAAAAATAACATTACACCCTTACCTTCACATTCTATCACATCATCATCCCCACTATCATTTTTCTATTCTCTTCCCACGATCAAGATCACAAAGATAAAAGTCACAAAAAGTCATCATTTTTCTTAAAGGGAGTGCACAAGAAAACTATATTACTGCTTTCTCAATTTCAAAATATAGATAATGATTTGATCCGACATATGAATTTATATATGTATTGAATTTATGTGAATTTGATTAAAAAAATAGTATTTTTTTTTATGGAAATGTAGGGATTTATATTTTAAATTTATATATATTTGAAATTAGTATTTTTTTTTTATGGTAATAAGGTTTACTATAACAGTTATGAGAAAAGATAGTGGATGCACCGTAACAGATGATGATCGGTATTTTTTTATGTGAAAAGCTTATTAAATATAGGGTGATTTATCCAAAACTACAAACAATTGAAAATAATTCCAGAAAACTATACGGGGGATAATAATTCCAAATATATATAAATTTAAAATATAAAGCCCTACATTTCCTTCATCTCATATCCATCACCAACGCCATCATCGGATTTCTCATCGGAATCCGACGTCGTCATCAGAATCTTCGTAGGAATATTTATCGTTAGAAGATAGTCCTCATTCTACTCAACACAACAACAACAACCCAAAACAATACAAATACTTAATTGACGTTTTGTTTGGGTCATGATTCTTCTGCAGGTCTGTTTCCCATATAAGTCGCTCTATTTCAGAAACAGAGCACTTGAACCAAAATATAGAGCGCCTGAAGAAAACAGAGCGTCTGTGTAAAAACACAGAACGACTGAAGGAAACAGAACGTCTGAAGGAAACAGAACGCCTGTGTAAAACACAGAGCGCCTGAAGTAAAAACAGAGCGGCTAGAATTGGACATTGCTCAATTCAATCCCGTCGAGGTTTGCTCTCTCGTTTTCACATCTAGCAGTTAGCTTCATTCTGTCAAAAAAATAATGTCAAAAAAACACAAAACTTTTATAACAAAATCGTTTAACATTTAATCAACATTATTTCTCTCAGACATTTCGTCGAACACGTTCCTTGCATCCCTCACCGTCCACATTTCGTATATAAATCCACTTGAAAATCCCATAAACCTATCAAACATTGGATCGCAGAGATGTGTTGCGATCAATGAAAGTGAGCTAGCAAGAATTCTTATGACGGATGTGGAGGAGGGCGGATGTGGAGGCGGAGAGGTCGGAGAGGGAGAATAGGAGAAGGAGGAAGACGAGGAGGAAGATGAGATTATAGGAGGAGGAAAAAGAAACATTTAATTTGTATGTTTTGAAATTAAAATCCCGATGTTTTTGAAATTAATTTTTTAAACTGTATGTTTGGATAATTTTTTATTAAATATAATATACTATATATATTTTTTAAACGATCAAAATAAATATTATTTATATTATAAAACGGATAGACTATTATTTTTTCCGGACGGCGGGAGTATATTAGACTTGATCGGTCATCATCCCGTCCAAGCATACACCTGACAAATGATCGTTTTCCAACTTATTTTACAACAATTGATGCCTCGCTTTATAAAATTAGTCTTTATTTAATAAACTTACATTACATATAAGTGCTTCGTATAATAATGTTCAATAGATGACCAGCATAAGCTTGACTCAGTGATAAAACCGATTCAATGTTACGTGACATAGCTTTCAGATATGGTCGTATTGTGCGTGCACCGAAGTTACAAGTAATTAAAGCAACGAACGACGCGCTTCTGGACCATATACATGCATGGGATTGAGTTAAAGTACCCCAACTTGGCTAGAGGGCCATCGATGCCACCGTCCATGCCTCTTGAATAAAACTTTATGGAGTGCATGTATCTTTAATTGCACATTCCTTGGGGTCAAAGTACCCTTTATATTTTATCCTTGTACTCCTATCTTTTTGAAAAAGTAAGATATAAAGTTGAACGAGGTTATTTTCTGTTTAGTATGGTTTGAGTTTCCTGATTTTTCACTTTTAAAGTTTTTTCTAGCATATGATGTTTGGAAAATTGATTCTTTTGGTTCAACCATTGTGTTTCTTGATTCGTTTAATGAATATAACAATCTTACAGACAAAATTAATTCATTTAATGAAGTTTGTTCTATTCTAAAATTAACTAATTTGTCCACCTGTGCAATTATGCACGGGATAAAAAAACAGTAAAGTTTAAAAATAATTTTATTATATGGACTTATAATTTTTTTTAACAAATAAAATATATTCAGCATAATAAAATTAAGATTGGTTATTTATCTTTTACTTCGCAAAAAATATTAGTTGAATTTGAGTAAAAAAAAATGTAATAGGTTATTCACTTAGCAAAAAAGATTAAATCTAAAAATATCTGACCTTGGTATATTCTACCTTCGTCCCATAATTATTGTAGCGTTTCTCTTTTCATGTATTATTCAACACAAACAACAACAACAAATCAAGCCCCCCATCAAGTAGGGTCGACTACATGAATACGACAACACCATTCCAATCTGTCATGTACATCATTTTCTATAAGATTATGACAGGCCATATCATACTTCAAGGTTTCTCTCATGGTTTTTTTAGGTCTCCCTCGTCCTCTCTTGATATATACTAACTCTCAAACTTCACATCTCCTAACAGAAGATGTGACTGGTCTGCGTTTCATATGACCATACCATCTTAGTCGTGACTCCCTCATCTTATCATTCATCTAATGACATGATTTAAATTTTTTATTGACTCACGGTTATAATACGTAACGTTTACTATTATTAATGTTTGACGATAATTTCTCAAATAACAACGTTTGATCGTCTCATAATATTAGTTAAACCTTTTATCGTCATGCGTATCCGGTCAAAATAATGTAATTTTTTTTGGAACGAAGAGAGTATAACTTATTTATTTGATAAAAAAAAGAATAAATCTAAAAATATATTATCAAATTATAACCTCAACTACTTTCGCTTAATATAGAATATATTTGAATTTAAAATGTTTTTCACGCAAAAAGTTATGGCACTGAAAATTGACTTTGGGACAATGAAAGAATCTTCAACTTGTAAATTTATCCACATTACAACTTTTTAGTTTTTACACAATTGACTAGTTGCATTGATTGCAACGGAGAGTAAATTTTGATTTGAGACAGATGAGAATTTTTTTTTCGCACAATTAATTTGGCATACTCCTAAGTTAGGAGTCGCTCAGCAAATGGTTTCTTAGACATTCAACATAAACAGCTGCCTGATCAATTCAATGGACCGTATGTTCAAATTATTTGCTAATGAAAAACAAATTATTTGCCGCTTAATCTATACGATCCAGATAACTACTACTCGTGTTAAGTGAAACATGATAGTACTAATACGTCCAAATCGCATCACTGATAGGACTAATTGACACATCTAATTTTGCGAAGGGAATAATTTCCGTAGCGGGTTTCTGTCGTAATAGGGACTTTTTCTTGTAGTAGTACAGAGGGATTTATGATTGCAAACGCTATACATATGCTATATACAGAAATAAAAATTCAGTTACATAAGAAAGCATCATTTGACGTATATACCCTGTTTCTTGTAATTTGTAAATATGGATAATCACTTTGGCAGTTGGCGTTTCTCATTGCAAGTTATAGAGGATTCTGTACACTTGAGCGCGTTAATAAGTTTAAATAATCAATAAAGTATTTTTTTGAAATTTATTCATCAATAAATATTCTTAATTTATTAATTATTATTTGATTTTTCTTATAAAAAATAATCAAATCATATTAAATTATTCTATTTTGATTTGATCGAATCCAAATCATATCTTTTTTTTTTCATTTTTGATTTTCTCGCTCCACGCTAAAAAAACGAAACAAGGATTAATCTCCCAGCTCCCCTGACAAATCTCCACAAAGGCACTCAATAGCTTGCAGATTCAGCAGCTTTTCTACGAGAAAGTTCACCCTGAAATCTCAAGAGCGGCAAAAGAGAGCAACTTATTTTCCATGAAGACAGACAAGAGCTCTACAAGTCGCCACGAGGCCCACGACTACAGGGATCAACATCCAGTAGCCGATAGTTACAAGAAAAAAAGAATCTACCACCAGGCCTCAAGCAAGTCGGTTTCAGGTTTCGCGTGATTTGCAAACATCACTAGTCGTTTCGCTCGTTGTTGATGAATCAACTCGAAAGGGTGCGATTTTTTGGGATGCACACGTACTGTCGATGGGAGGTTCGATAGAAAGGGCGATGCAGTCGAAGTGCATCGTCGATGGAAGAGGACACACTGTCTGTCTGGACGTATTATCGAAGAAATGGAATGTACTGCCACTTCGATGACGTAATATCCATGTACTGGCCACTTCGATGACGTAATATCCATCGGAAGAGGCACTTTCAATTTGAATGACGAACATATTATGACTCCTACCATATATTATTGCGTTCGACGATTATAATTGTTTTAGTGTGATTGATTGATAAAATATTTTGTTTCGTAAATCAAATGATATCAAATTAAAACATAAATTATGATGGTGACGAATTGATAAAAAAAAACTTTTATATAATCTATTAATAAATAAATTTTAAAATAATAATTACTTGTAATTCTCTCCCATCAATAAGGACTAGATTGGACCATGCACTTATTACACAAGTGTCAAGGTGTTGTAAAAGTCAAAGTTCGGTACCAAAAACCACCCTACATATTCCTTATATATAGATGAGTCTTTAAAATCTAATACAAAAAACCTATAAAAAAATAGAATATATGGATAAAAATAATAATAATATAATATTAAAAAAACATGTTAAAATGTGTCAGAAACTATAAAATGATCACGAATAGTGAATAATATATCTATAAACATAAAGTATTACTGTAACATATTCTATTTTTATTTTTTTAAGTAAAATAGGATGGAATAGAATATAATTAAGTGTAATAAATAATAAAAAATTAAGAGAAAAATTTAGAGCGTATCTGATAGCTAAAGCTTAAAAAGATAACTAAATTTACATCAATAAATTATTCCTATGGTCAAGTGAAGATAAAACTCTTTATACGGCGACCATTGTATCTGGGTTGCATGTTGGGCGTGCCGAGGGAAAAATTAAAACAATCCAAGAGTTATAATTCATCCTCATCAACTCAATGGATCAGATTAATCAGATTAATCAAACAAGATCCGAGGGTTATAATATAGTGACCAATAGGGTAATTAATTCACAGAAAGCAACTTCCTTTGAAACATTCTTAGTCAAAATTGTATTCAAATGACATAATTGTGCCGATCGTTGGAAGCGTGCTAATTCTGGATTGTCATTTAAATGACATAATTGTTTAGCACAACATTGGACCATTATCATGTCATCACTGCATTTGCCTAGCTCTTTCTTGGGGTTGAAGAACCTATATATCCAACATAAGTACAGATCATCATGATATAGCAAAAAAAAAACAAAACATATCTATATAATTTTGACAAATACAAAATATGAAAAAAATATCTTTATAAAATAAAATAAAATAATATATATAATTTTTATTTTATTTTTAAATAAAAAGATTGTTTTTTTGTTATTCTCACGATTAAAAGAAAATAAATTATCAACTAACAAACTACTCTTAACATCATATAGCAAGTATCCCAGACAAAATTGTTACGCGCCTCATCTCATCAAGTAATGTTAAGTGGTTGACTTGATCATTCAAGTCACTCCGTCCTTCTCCTATTAGATAGGAGTACAAAGTTGAGAGCTACTTGTGCTAAATTAAGACTTTCGTTATATAAAAAAAAAAGATCACATATCGTATCATAAAAAATCTACATGAAATATTAACAATAATCAAAATTACGTATTTTAATTGTTACTTATAAAATCATATTCATTAATCCGATTCATTTCGTAATGTATCGGTATACGAAAGTTTGATAGACCGTGTCATCATCGTATGATAGATCAGTAATGTACAACTCCAATTTTCACGAGGGCTGTTTTTCATCCCCTTCATTTTTTCTTCTCACCCTTTCTTCCCAAAATATTTTTCTCTCATAATAATTAAAATCCTACATAATTTTTAATATACATATCAAATATAAAAAATAAATATATATCTAAACTTTATACATTAAGATCTATAAAACAAGATCAATATTGAATATGAAAAAAATATATTACAAATATTTATATTTTTTTAATAATCTTTTTGTTTCAAAATAAACTCAACGGTTTGATTTGAGGGTTTATTAAAAAAAATTTGACTTTGTGGGACGATCAAATATTATTTTTATAATTATTGTAAAACACAAATGATAGTTCAAATAATGTGCTTCACCCCTAGGTCAATGACATAATTTTGTTATATCTTTAAGATCAATAACGAAACTCCTCCAAATACATATTACATAATACAAAACGTGCAATGTTATATTTATTATGAGACGAAATGAGTATTTTTAATACATTTAGTATTGATCTTTTTTTATAGATCTTAATATGTAAAATTCAAATATATATTTATTTTTGATATTTGATATATATATATATATATATTAAAAATTATATTTGATTTAATATTTTATATAAAAAAATATATTGGGAAGGAGAGAATTAGTTCTCTGGGTGTACGGGTTGGGAGCGAAAAGCAATCTGCCTCCAGGAAAAGGGGAAATAAAAAATCTCTATAAATTGCCCAACTGGTCTCTCGCACTCTATTATACATATCCCACGCCCACCTCGTCCTCTTCACATCTCCTCATTTTGTACTATACATATCTCACACCTCTAACCTTCAAATTTCCACTCTCTCCTTGCTCCTCTGTTTCTTTCCTCTCATAATTTGGTTGTATAATTCTAGCACAAAAATGGAATGTGGTAAAAGCATCTTGGAGTTTCTTGAAGACAAGGTCATTCTGGTCACTGGTGGAGCTGGCTTCTTAGCAAAGAGTACGTACATACATCTACTCTAAATTAGTCAGAATTGAGATTTTATTGAACATTTGATAAGATTATAAACACAAATCTAAGATAATTTTTACGAATAGATGTTCCATAGTCGGATTTATAGAGTCAGGATTCTCACTATCTTTCTGTTACAGTTTTTATGGAGAAGATACTGAGGAGTCAACCCAAGGTTAAGAAATTCTATCTTCTGATGAGGGCAGCTGACAAGAAAGCAGCCGCTCTACGCTTGCAAAATGAGGTAATTATACACACATTCCATGCATCATCTGTTTGGGCAAGCTTCTAACCAACATGGGCAAATTCTTCAAAGCTATGATATATTATGGAGTGCTATGCTTTTAAGCAGTATGTTTCACGCTATGTCACAGGAAGAGAATACTCGTTAGTCGTTCCGGATTCGAGTAGTGATCGAGTCCATCTCTCTCTGAAGTTCCCAATCTTATTGCATAACGTATCGTATCTTGATAAGTTTTTGGGCACCATTTTAGACGTTAGTATTGGAGGCGCGTCATGTTATCAGGCTTAGGTTCTGGACCAAAGGTTAAGCATTCGAGTCCTATAAATTAGTTCCATCCTTGGGGAATTGGTTCTAACCTAAGGGCCTGTTTGCCATCATTGTGGTTTCTTGTTTTATGAAACCAAATGTTTTTTTTTGTTTTTTTTTCTTCTCAAAAGGATGAAACAAAACGAAAAGTTAGTTTTTAATCTTTATTTCTTGTTTCATCATTCAAGATTTGTTTTACAAACATGTTTTATTTTATATATTATTTTCGATTTTTATTATTGATTTTTTGTTTTTATTGTTTATCTTGTCTTTTACAGTTCTGAGTAATCGTATCACAGTCCCCAATGTTTTGATCCTAACAAGCATCAAAACCCGCTATTTTATCATAACCAAGAAACACACAAATATTGTCAGTACGGCTGTTACAGTCAAACTCGCCCTCATAATAACAAATGTTAGCTGCGTTTGGTCCTTTGAAGAAGATGAATATGACCGTTCATATTTAATCGTTCACCCACTTTCTTGGCTATTTTACCTAAAAACTTGAATGTAACTGGATCAGGCATCACTGTCAAATCATTTTCCTGTCCCCTTTGTGGCCTCCTTTTATTTTACTAGGCTCATGGCAGTCAAGTTAGTACACAATTTGATCAATGAATAAACGATCACTGAAAGGCCTGCATTGGATATTGAATACTCAAGAAATCATAAACTATGTATTGGATTGATTTCAATGTCAATATTGTTATAGTTGGGCCTTCTCATTTACTTGATCTGCCACCAGCCCAACAACTTATCAATAAGCTTATTGCTATCACTATGCACTCTAAGTTCAAGTTTGCACCAGTGTAACAGCATTGATATTCCACTGTGTGCATTCTTAGTGTGACTGTTACAACAGCAGTCGACAATGATTGCCAAATTATGTATATGCTACAAAAATCATTTTCACCCTTATTCTTCCATCGAGTACTCTGACCAGGAGCGACTCGTCACACTAGTAGCTAGTTAGAGCATCACATTGATGTCTCTTTTTTTTTTCTTTTTTTTTTTTCGAGTTTTTTTGAGTACTCTCCTGCTCAAGTTCTAGTTTGAGCGTCTCAACTCCTTCCCCTCTCTGCTTATGCCTTTCCACATCAGCATCATCTTTGGGAATTTGGTGCTTGGCAGGGGGAAAAAAAAAAAAGAACCATTGTGCTGATCGTTGAAAAAAAAGAGAACCATTGCGTATTTCTACCTCTCAAAAAATTGAGGCTCTTCAATTATAGTGTTCTTATTTTTTTGATTTTGTTTGCCTTGAATGGTTGTGGATGCTCCTAGCTGCTGCAATATCAGATTATATATAAGCATCGAATGGAATCTATATCCATAACATACATACCTAACGACTACTTCGTTGGATTTGCTTAACGACACTGTCCATGCCGAGATTATAATTATTCGGTTTTTGTGAATTTAGGTGATAGGGAAGGATTTGTTCAAGGTATTGAAGCAAAAAATGGGAGCCAAATTCAGCTCTTTCATATCAGAAAAGGTGACCGTGGTAGCTGGAGATATCACGTTGGAGGACCTGGGAATAAAGGATCCTGACTTGAGGGAAGAAATGCTGAGAGATACTGATGTTATTATCAATTTGGCTGCTAACACCAACTTTGATGAAAGGTATTAAAATTAGCTATTCTCACCGTCCCAAAATAACTGATAATTTCTTGTCGAGTTGCGCTTGTAATACAGTTCTTGACAATGTAATGTAGGTACGATACGTCCTTGAAGCTTAATACATATGGTGCAAAGTACGTGATGGAATTCGCCAAGAAATGCACCAAAATCAAGGTCATCGTCCAAGTCTCAACAGGTTCATATGCATCCTCTCCTCGCCTTACTAACTCATAAACAATCAGTCAGTCGATATCGATCGTGTATAAGCCTTATGTTTAACTTAGTCGTCGGGTTTGGACGATATGTACGCAGCCTATGTGTCCGGAGAAAGGGAAGGGCTGATATTGGAGGACCCTTACTATTTAGGAGACACACTCAATGGAGCAAAGGGACTTGACATTGAGGAAGAGAAGAGACTTGTCGAGCAAAGATTAAATGATCTTGTTGCAAAGGGATCCACCGATGAAGAGATCAAGTTGGCAATGAAAGATATGGGAATTGAAAGGTACCTACTAAACTGTACACATTTGTGTACGTAACCATATATGTCTTCATCGGTTCCGTTGGGAATTAATAGAAACCGATGATACAGTTATTGCAACTGGGTACGTCTAACAAGATAGTGCATAACAACACGCCACGAATGCCAAACATCGAAAGTTAAGACCTTATACTCATACCTTCAAAATCGGGCCATATAAATCCTCGATGTAGGATCCGAAATCCATGCTTTGCTAGTTAGATTAGACTTTCGTGATCTCTTTCAGGATGTCTGTCGAGACGACAACCAATTGATTATGATCAACATAATTATAACATCAACTCAGATAGTCTCATCGTAGGACACAGAGCCTCACAAATTTTTTTGTTTTGTTTTTTCTTTTTCTAATGCCACTTAATTAGAGCCAACTAACATTGCCCACAACGCAGTGAACCATAAAGCAAGTTGTTGTAGTAGCATTTGTCTCACCTGCTGTGGACAAGCTGTTGAGATTAAATCCCACATTGGGACAAAGCCCCTGTGTCTCTGCTTCTGTGTGTGTTTAAACATAGCCTTTAGTTTGATGGATCCCAAACATCATATCATATTCATCCCCTCCTTTCCAGGAAAAGAATCCGAGTTTAGAACTTTCCATGAACATGTATAAATAGGGATGAGATCTTTTGGTCAGGTCATCTCATCACATTCATGCAAACTCCAAACATATATTATAAGCTTTCAAGTGTCCTCAATACAAGTTTATTTTCAAGTCCAAACTCTCTTGCGTTCTCAAGAATCTTCTTTGACTGACGAGTAAGGCTGAACTCGAGCGAAACAATGAGTAGCTTGAGTGCCGTACGGGTAATGAAATTCTATCCCCGTGACAGTCAGATAAACCAACTCACACATGTTCTTAGTTGATCTGAATGATTGATTGCTCTTAAACTCTCCAGGGCGAGAAAGTACGGGTGGCCTAACGTGTACGTGTTTACAAAGGCGTTAGGTGAGATGTTAATGTTGGATCTAAAGGATGACCTTCCCCGCGTCATCGTTCGCCCTACTATTGTCACGAGTACTTACAAAGAACCATTTCCTGGTTGGGTCGAAGGCATCAGGTAAACCACGATATTGTATGGATCTTGACGTCTTCCGAATCAGATACCATACGAACAATATATAACTGAGTGATCTACCTTGCGACATTTGCAGGACAATCGATAGTTTAGCGGTTGGTTATGGTAAAGGAAAATTAACATGCTTCGTCGGTGATCCAACGTCAGTAGTGGATGTGGTAAGTTCCACAATCGGTAATCATAGAGTACTAGTATGGAACATATGAGCTTCCAAATAAAACATGTGAGGTTCCAGCCCTGCCATGATCTAAGCAATGCAAAATATTTGACAGATCCCGGCTGATATGGTGGCAAACGCGATGATAGTAGCGATGGTGGCTCATGCAAACCAATGGACGACAAAGACACCGATCTACCAGGTAGGCTCCTCCGTAAGAAATCCCATAAGGTTCACGCTCCTTCACGAAGTGGGACGCGACTACTTCACGAAGCACCCATGGATCGACAAGGAAGGCAAGCCAGTCATCGTGGGCAAGGTTAAAGTCCTCAGCTCCATGGCCAGCTTCCGCCGCTACATCTCCATCTACTACATCCTACCACTCAAGGGGCTAGAATTGGCGAACACCGCCTTGTGCCAGTTCTTTCAAGGAACATGCACCAACCTTAACAGGAAGATCAACTTCATCTTGAGGCTGATAGATATCTACAGACCTTACCTGTTCTTCAAGGGCATGTAAGCGTCGCTACTAACAACGAATCGACACCTCTGCTTCATTCAAAATAATTCTCAATATATGTCTTATTAACCATAAATCATCTTTGTGCAGATACGACGACCTGAACACTCACAAGCTGCGGATAGCAGCCGTGGAAAGCGGAATGGAAACAAACATCTTCTACTTCGATCCCAAGGTCATTAACTGGGCGGACTACTTCATGTACACACACTTACCCGGCATTGTAAGATACATCTTCAAGTGATCAGTTCCCTAAACCGTAAGCATCAATCCCACTCTTATGCCTGCAAATCATTGTATTCCAATTCCATCTTATACCTGTCAAGTAGGATTGCATTCGTTGTGGTCGAATAGACGCCTTTTGTTCAAGGGAGTGGCTGCTATGTGTAGTGTGTATCGATCGTGTCTAATTTGTTGTAACGATGGTGTGAATACTTTGGCATAGTAGTTTTCTGCATCTTAAGTTGAAGTCATTGTTTTTGTATCAATCAATCGACTATCACAAGAAAAGGTTCTGCATTACTCAATTATGCTATATCTACCGTCGAAACAAGAATTCAACGACGGGTAAGAAGATCTCGAGGAAACATCATCTTTCTGGAAGTTGAATCAACTGACCATTAACATCGCATTTGCCACCGTATCAGCCAAATCTGCTTCAGCATTTTGCATTGACTAGAAGTTACAAAGCAAGGCAGAGACTCGTGCTTATCATTTTCAGGGAAGAATGAACTCAGACACTGTTCAACTCACCAAGTTTAACAACGATGTTGGATCATGGATAAAGCATTGTGTCCGCATTTGAAGTTCCGAAATCTCTTTCAAGAACGAGTATGGAACCTCGAAAACAAAGTTGCCCCAATGTCAATACGCTAACTACAAGAATGCAGGAAAACAGTAAAGCAATTTCTATGCAACTACTATATGATGATTCTCCAACTTCTCGATGGTACATATGCATCGTAAACATAGTACGCCAATTGTTACCTGCGTTATATGAATTTATTTCGGCCCGCCCTGCAAAGATCTATGTTATAGAGGTCGGTGGATTTGATAACTATTGCCTCTACCCCAAAATCAATCCGAGATGTCAAAACAAAGCAACCGTGTCACGAACGGATCAGTGGGTTTCGATAGAGAATCAGAGTCGGGGCATATGAAGGGTAGAGTTGAGGTCAGGGTTTCTGATTCAGGTTTGGATAGGGGAAAAATTTTGACCGTTGTGGATAGGGGAAGAAACCCTGGAAAGTGGAAACTGTCGCGAGTTTATCGCGAGAGGAGAGAAGTAACCGGCGCATAGATGCCGAGTCGCCCGCCCACTCCTTCGTATGTTTGTTTTTCCTTTTTTTCTTTTTTCCTCAATGAAAACTTTTGTTTCTTTGGCCCTTTCAATGCACGATAAGCACATGAGAACCGATGTTTCGAACTTTATTTCTGAGTTTTAATAAAATTAAAGGAAAGATTAATGAGAATAAAAAAAGAAAATAGGTTGTATAATTTTTTGTTTGTTTATGAGTTTTAGAAAAAAAATTTGGATAAAAAAATAAAACAAATTATTTTGATGATGCGGAGGAACGTGAGATACTCGGGATGGAATTATTTTTCATTTTCTACTCATTTTATTTTCCTTTACTTACAAAATCTGTCAATTTACGAAAATAAATGAAGAAAATAAACTCAACTGTATTCTCTGTTGCTTCATCTTCCCTGCTCACTGAACTCATAAACAAGGCCTCAATGTGGAAAAATAAAGGGAAGCCTTTGTAATGTCCATCTTGTTAGAGGTGCCCGGCGGACGACGAGAGCTCTAGGCGATCACTTGCTCCCACTTATCGCCGCCGATCTGAGAATCTCGAAGGAGGTGAGTCCATTTCTTGCCCTAATTTTTTCATTCGATCATCTAGCATTGTGAATTTGCGAGTCAGCGACTCACTTCGCGTGGCTATAGCCATACATGCTTTTTCAAGAGAGAAATTTGGGGTTCGGGGCAATCGTATAAGAAAATCTCAATAGTAGGTTACATGAAACAGGGAATCCAATTGTTGTCGTTATGCGAGGAGATGCGCTGCGCGTGTGTAGTATTGAAGGGTGCACTCTCATAGGGAAAAAAGCCTTAGAGGTTGAACTATATGAACGTTAAGAGTAACAATCAATGACCAATTATAGATATGAATTGGACATTGGCCAACAAAGGCTCGATTTGGGGTACGAGGTTTCATACACTAAAAAATTTGGAACCATTAGCAATATGGAATTGTCGCATGCTTGCAGTTTTGAAGATGAAAACACGACTGAGGGTTTCGAATATAGCGGCCTGAGACAGAGGTATTATTCTTCGATTGCGAGGTGCATTGACGGGACGAAACAAGTATACATTTATTGCGACGTTGGTGAAAATGCATGTTATAACCGTGACTTCTCAAACTACTGATCTGCATTATGCCGACATCCTCATCCTTGAAGAAACACTTCACAACCAAGCGATGATTTTTATTCGGGGCATTTTTCAGCTAGAAACTCTCGTTACAGAATGTTCTCAGCTTCATGAGTTTCTATCTATTATGGGTTTATCCTGCGAAAGTTGAGAGAATGTGCATTGAGCTTCAAACTACTACTACTAGAAATTAGACGCCTTTGTTCGAAATTTATGACATGTTCATTGCAGGATCGAGGCATTAGAATTAGAGATCATTGTTCACAGATCTATGATCTGTACGTAGTAAGATTGAGGGATTCAAATCCAAAGCCAAAGCTCAGTTTCGAGATCTGGCACCTAATTACTTATCACTTATCAGTAGTCGTGGTCCGAATGTAGCAGTCCAACTTAGTCGATCTGATTTTAGTTGAATGAAATGGTCCACCTGGCTGGTTTTAATCGGACCACATGTTGATCCAGAGGCGCAGATAGAATTGTTTCCTCACTAAATCTTCTCCCTGGATATTTATGATTGATATGTAAATGAAATTAAGCTTTCTTTCGTTCAATGATTTGGAAGGTTCAAGTGCTCAAAATGTCAAATCTAAATACGTGATCTGTTTCTCCTCTGACGAGACTTGAGGACGAGGAGACTGTTCTAAGATCTTATACATGCTTGACCAAGGGCAGTTACCCTCAAAGTGTTTAGTCCTCCTTGTTCGAGTTTCATGTCACTGGAGGTGGTGTAGGCTGATATTCACTTTGTTGGCCGACCTTTGTGGAGAAGCCGAAAAAGTTAGAATTTGGCATACAGTAGCTTCAGTAATGTTGTGTATACCAACAAATTTGGTTTACAAATCAAGTCAAAAAGTTTCCATTGAGAATGTTGGTTGTAGGTTTCGCTTCAGGGTCAGGAAGGCTATACTTATGAACAAAACTTTAACAATTCTGCATGAAAACTGATATCTGTACCGTAAATATTTGATCCATTGATAAGCAAGTTAAGAAGTAAATGAAGGAATAATATATTGATGATGCTCTTGAGATTGCATGAGAGGGAGCTTTTCTGAGGCCCTACCATGTTACCGCAACTTCCATCAAATACTAGTTTGGTCTGGCGTCTTCTAATTGTATACTGAAACTAGACCAGAGTGTGTAAGTATATATACATGCACGTGTGTATTTGAGTCCATGTGCCTGTGTACATGACTTAAGTATTGTGGCAGCGTCCGCATCAGGGTGTTGTTGTGGTTGGGTTGTTTAACGATTTTAACATCTTTGGGAACATGTTTTCATGATTTTCGCATTATGCTAACCTTATTCAGATTTGCTTAGATTTGGATTATTTGAAGCTGTTGCATGAGTCTTGCATCTGTTTCATCTCGAACATGATTTTGATTTCAATTATTCTTCTGCCTCTGCTGTCAACTTTTTTCCAAGAAAGATGAAACACGAACTTTGGATCTTTACGGACAGTTTATTCGAACTTTCCATCTCTGGACATCTGGTTTACATGGGCATCCATTGTTTTACTGCGGAGAAAAGAATCTGTTGTGACAATATATAGTAGTATCACAAAGACACTTGTTTTTGCATATATAGCGTCGCCTACTTTCATCACCCACTTTATAGAAAAGAAACTGCCCTGCAGTGTAAAATTGCTACCTCATTATACTAGATACAACAACACTCTCCACCCGAATCCTACTTTTCCAAGGGTGTAATGGTGTATATGCTTGCTCATCAATACCGTGAAACTTGTGCAGTTTTCAGCATGGAAACAACACCAATGGTCTCGAGCGAAAGCGAACTTAGCAAGGGATGTCTTCAATTCCCAGGTGCGTTGGTAACATGAAATCATAACTCTGTTGGCTTCTAATTGCTGCATTTGTGAGACGCCTATTCTAACAATATTATCTCCAACTAGGAAACCATGTTATGTCCTGGGTTTCATTCATGTAGAAACTTTCGCACAGGTGTGCTTTCCTTTTATTGCTTTATGACTGAGAGTTCGTGTCTTCAATTATTCTGTTCTTTCCTTGTCTTGATTTATGATCGATAGTTTCGTCTTTAATAATTTTGAATGGGAAGCTCTTAATAAAATGATGCTTTCGGGTTCATGAACCGCTACCTTTTCCTTGTTCAATGCTCCGAGTAGGGATAAGGACTTCAAGCTTCAAATGTGTAGAAAAAGGAGGTCCTTGTTTGAAATACTTATCGCATGTACAGCACAGGACAGAGGTCAGTCCGACTTAACTAAATGCATTCAGAATACTGAGACTCGATTCTCAACCCAGAATTCGTTTGGCGCTCCTGGTTTCAGTTCCGAGTGAGCAAAATGGTCCACTTTGCAGGTTTTAATAGGACGACAGTTTGAGGTATGATGAGTTTTTAGAGAAATACTCATTATCCCCATAGAATCCTCTCACAGGACCCATGAAATCATGCTGATAGAGCCAATCTATTGATTTCTTGACCTGTAATGGAAATGAAGTTCTGTTTTCATTCAGTGCTTGTAAAGCAGAAAGATAAATGTGTTTAGATTGTTGAATCTAGATACGATATCTGCTTGATGGACCAAGGCTCCCTACCCTCAAAATGTTTGCTCGAGTGCTGTATGATTTATAAATAGTGACTGAAAGCTACAACTATGTTGTTACTGATAAAAATATGTATTGCTGTATCATAATCATGGGCCTTTAGTTTAACCGCCTGCTTAGGTTCACTTCATGCTGAGTTGTATGCTAATTAGAATTAGCTTAATTGGTTAAGCTTATTACATAGGTTGTTGAGACTTGACTTGCTGAAATCTGGACCAACAATGTCTCTGTTTCTCTTTTCATTGAAAAATTCCTGTGAAAGACTCATCTGGTTTTTCATTCTTTATTTTTTGCTTGGCTTGATTATTGGTTGTATGCAAGTCAGTTTTCAAATGTTTATATTTTTGTATGTTGGGTTATCATCTGATCTGTACCATGGTTCGTTATATAATTGAGGTTGCAAGCTCTATGCATCGTTTTTTTTTCCTTGTGTGCCCTCGTTTTGATTAGCCGTGTGTCCGTGTCTTGCATCTTGGTCCTGAAAACTTTTTTTGAGGTAGAATAAGCCCCATGTCTTTTGAAACACGGAGCCTGAAAACGAGATTATGGCGATATTGTAAACTATTAATGATTATGAGAACTGATTAGGGGAAGTTTTCCTAGAGCCTACCATGTTAGAGCAATTTCCATCAACTAATCTGGTCCAGCATCTTCTAATTGCACTTTGTGCTGGACCAAAATGTAGATGTATACATATACGTTTGCATGCACATGTGTATTTGGGTTCTGATCTTCCAAATCTAGGCTATCGATAAAGAAACGAAGGGGGGTTCACGATGTTAGGACCTCTACGCACATGGTTCGGTGCTTGACTTCTCTTGTCCACTGGAGAACGTATTGATTGCAAGGCCTTTTTCGGTCTCACGTTATACCAACATGTTTCATGTGCGCATTTTGTGTTCGAGTATTGGTCTTTATCTCCTTTCGTTCTGTCATCAGTTGCTAAATCAGGAATTGGACGGCGATATGTCTCACCCTCTTCCATGACGGTTTGGCCCCTTTAAGCACATGAACCTTTGCTTAAATGCCTGTGATACCTATATAGAACCTGATCAGGACACTTGGGACGGTTTCATATTCTGAGAACATGATTCATGTGTGTGCATCATTTTGCAACGGATTAGTGTTCTAATCATCCCTCTTCTGTATTGTAGCAATCAGGAATTGCAGTGCTCGGTAATACGTGATGATACACAGAACTTGTTTCTTCGAGTTTCTATGACGGTATAATTAGTTGATTCCCTATCTGATAAATTGCAGGAAATAGGCAACGCAAAGGTGCCGATGCTCGAAGTTGTGCACCCAGGAAATCTGTGCAAAAATCAACGTACTGGTGAAGGAAGATCCTTTTCTGTCAGCTCATACAAGTACCAGGTATCCATTTCGATTCCTTGGTAATTCCACAAACAACAAAGAAACCTTCATTGTATATCATTCTGGGGATATCTGCATCTGTGATCTGTTACATTGTCGATGTTCCTGCACTAGAACAGTTGAAGACTTAATATGATCATCAATCAGTGCCATCATGGAGTATAGGCATGACGGAAATATTTACCCGCCGCCTTGAACTATGTTTGGCTGCTTTCTTCACATGCTGAGCTGGTCATAGACCACTATGCTGAACTACATTTAGAATAAACAATCAGTCTTGTTTTAATTTTTTCTGAGAAATAAGAACATATGTTTAGCAATAAAAGTGGAGGCTGATTATTTTGTTCGCGGTGTTTGGCTGGCTGATCGATCGATTACACCATTCTGCAAGTCTATACAGTGGTTGCTGTAGCTTGTTGTCTGTTGCCGCAGCAGCCCCAATTCTTCGTTATTTCTTATATGCAGTGGTTATGTTTCATGTTTGTTATCGATACTATAAATCAGTATGCGCTTTTGTTAGGTGCTTGTTCATAAAATGAAATTAAATCATTCTGCCTTTTCTCGGCGCCCTTTTTGTTTAGGTGTTTTCCACTCAAAGGGAAACTTTTCACGTGAGGTTGAGCCGTTGAGCCTGTGGCCACAGTACATCATCAAATTACATGGGCTGGGGCCCATGGAATCTGGATGGGCCCAGGTTACTAGAAGGCTTTCGGTATCAGTTGATTGGGCCAGACATAAGACGAAAGGGCACATCACATCTGCAGAGCCTTTATTCACTCCTCGTGGGATGATTGCAAGGGTAGATTCTGTGCAGTCGTTTGAAAACTAGTCCCTTGGGCTGCTTTTCTCGATAGATTTTTAAGATATATATTGATGAATTTTTTATTATTAATTTAGATTTTTGATAGAATAAATTATATGACGAGTTCTCTTGATTGATATCAAAATAGATCATGAATTGTGATATAAAATCATGAGTTTAATCTCATAGAGAAAGAGTTTGGCTATACATCAATTGTTATCTATCATTCATTCAGAATGAATTTTGATGTTACATCACTGATTCATCGGTTGTTGAGATGAGTAAAAGTTTTTCAGAAAGAATTTGTTGAGAGAAGGACCATGAACATTTGACGGGAGTGCATGTGAGATGTAGGATGCGATGTCTGATTGTATCCGATATGTAGCGAAGGAGATATTAGGACAATCTAAGGGTCAACCACCGTTGAATAAAGAGGGCTGATGGTGGAGTAAAGAGATTCAAGATAAGATAAAATATAAGAAAGAATGTTACAACACTCTATTTAAATGTCATAATGATGAAAATTTAGATAAGTATAGACGCGTCAAAAAAGAAACTAAATATGCTATGAGCGATGCGAAGAATAAATCGTATGAGAAGTTGTATGAAAAACTGAACACAAAAGAGGGGGGGAAAAGAAGTTTTTAAGTTAGCTAGATCAAAAGACAGAAGAATTAGGGATTTAGATCAGGTAAAGTGTGTTAACGACGATGTCGAGCATATTCTTACAGCGGATGAGGACATTAAGGAAATTAAGATGGAGAAAGTATTTTGATAAACTCTTTAATTACACAAGGAAAGTGTCCCTGAATGAAACAAGTGGGAATGTACATGTGAGGATGAACCGATGTTATTTTCGTCGCATTAGGATAGAGAAAGTTAAGGAGGCTTTAAAGCGGATGAGCTCAAGAAAATCTATGGGTTCAGATGAAATCCCAATCGAAACTTAGAAATGTCTCGGGATAGAAGGAGTTAATTGGTTGACAAAACTCTTTAATAGAATTTTGATAGATAAGAAGATGCCTGATGAGTGGAGAAGGAGTACTTTGATTCCCATATACAAAACAAAGGAGATGTTCAAAGCTGTTCCAATTACAGAGGAATCAAACTTATGATTCACAGTATGAAGTTATGAGAGAAAGTGATAGAGAAAAGGTTAAGAAAAATTACAGGGGTGATTGAGAATCAGTTTGGTTTCATGCCTTGTAGGTCAACCATGAAAGGTATTTATCTTTTACGATGTGTAATGGAACGTTTTAGGATAGAGAAGAAGAATTTACATATACTTTTTGTCGATCTGAAAAAGGCGTATGATTCTGTTCCAAGAGAAGTGATTTGAAAAACTCTAGAAAAGAAGGGAGTGACGAGTAGGTATATGAAGATTGTGAAAGACATGTATGAAGAAGCTGGTACATGTGTGCGAACCTATGTTGGTGAAACGACTACTTTTTGAATTAAAATGGGTTTACACTAAGGATCAGCTTTGAGCCCATATCTTTTCGCCTTAGTAATGGATGATCTCATTAGGCATATACAAGATTAAGTACCATTATGTTTATTTTTTGCTAATGATATTGCTCTGGTGGACGATACGAAAGAAGGGGTGAATGAAAAACTTGAAACTTGGAGGGAGGCGTTGGAAAGTAAGGGGTTAAGGATCAATAGAACCAAGACAAAATATATGAAATATGTCTTTAATGAGAATAGTCAAACAAATAGTGAGAATGTATTGTTGGGAATAGAGTTTCTCCTTAAAACGGATTCTTTCAAATATTTAGGTTCGATGCCACATAAGAGTGGAGGAATTGATGCAGATATTGATCATAGGATTAAAACAGATTGGTTGAAATGAAAGGACGTTTCAGGGGTGCTATGTGATCCTAAAATACCTACCAAGTTAAAAGGGAAGTTTTACAAGGCAGCTATTCGACCAGCGATACTGTATGGGTCAGAATGTTGGGCAATTAAGTGGCAGCACGTACAGAAGATGGGTGTAAACGAGATGAAAATGTTAAGGTGAATATGTGGACATACAAGAATAGATAGGATACGAAATGAAGTTATCAGACAGAAAGTGGATGTGGTTCCAGTAGAAGATAAGATGAGGGAGTCACAACTCAAATGGTATGGTCATGTAAAATGCAGATCAGTCACAGTTCCTGTTAAGAGATGTGAAGTTTGGGAGTTAGCACATGTCAAGAGAGGATGAGAAAGACCTAAAAAGACTATGAGAGAAACCTTGAAGTATGATATGTCCTATCATAATCTTACGGAAGATGATGTACATGACAGATTGGAATGACGCCGTCGTATTCATGTAGTCGATTCCATTTGATGGGATAAAAGCTTAATTTGTTATTGTTAGTTGTTTATAACTGATTCATCGGTGGTTGTAACAATCATTTTTCGGCTATGATTATGCAGATATCCGAAACGGTGGATTACATGATTGAGCAGCATTATGCATCCCAATCAAGGATTACATGATGGGGAACAAATTATCGTGGCCACATAGGTTCGCATTAGCAACATGTCTAATCTAGTCACGTCACGATCAACCCCTCCATTAATAGAAGTAACATGATACTGTATATTTCGATCAATAAAATGTGGTCCATCATGACTCGACATTGGACAAAATAGTGTCAAATGTATGACTTGTTTCTCTATTGTGTTTTCTTACAAGTGTGGATGAGAATTGTCTGAGATTAGCGGACAGAAAACCAAAGTGGCTGTCTGATTTTGATTTCCTTGAAACGTTATTCTGCTGCTCTGTCTTTTTCAGTAAAAGTTGAAAGCTCGAAGGTTCGATGTTTACGTACATTACACAAGATGAAAATAAAGGGCAAGGTATCGGCGGGATGAGCTATCGTCGAAGGTTAGTGGTCAAGATCATCTTCTTAGTATAAGATAGTTCAGATATTTTGCTTGTGGTATTTCATTATGCTGTCAAATTTGAGATCGATCAGTGAAAAACATGTCTGTGCATGGTTGCCATGCGAATGAATTCTTATTTGGATTCTTGATATCAAACAGGGGATCGAACAGTCTTAACAAGTATGAGATCGACTGCATCATGCTCCTTTCAATTTTTGTTCATAACATGAATATGTGGATTTCAATATGAATTTTATGGCACCGGGAAGTGTCAATGACTAACATGCATGGTTGTTTGGTTTGATTGAGAACTTGATGGGTATGATCCACATGAATATGATACTGTACTTAACTTGCTGATTAGTTTTCTAATCATTTTCTTTGATCCTTTTTCTTTTGGAAATATGAGTCACAAAAATAATTATTGAACTTGAGAAAAGATGATGCAAAAGAGAAAGAGAAAAGGGTCATGAAAAGTAAAGATGGAGCCCTTTAAAAAATAGAAGAGGAAGACAAGAAGAGGATGGAGCTTGATTGTTCTCTTTTCCTTTTGTAGTCATGCATTTCGTAAGCACGCACTGCGTGGAATACCTTTATGGAACCTTTATACTCAATAATGCAGAAACATGCGAAAATTTTCATACGATATCACTTTCGACTCATTTTTTCAGGAGGTATAAAATTTTATTCTCATAAGATATTATTTTTAAAAAAAACACAAGATATTTTCTAATTTATCCTCTTCTATCATCATCACCTCCGCCACCATCCTTTTCCTCTGACATCCCGTTGCCAACATCGATCCGATTTGATGTGATTGAATCCGATTTCAATTCAACCAGATCTTATGCGGTGTTTGAGATCCGATTCTGATTCGACCAGAATGGGGATTGGATTTTATGGATAGATTTAAGATCAGTGAGTGTCGATTGTTATGTGAGGATTTGATCTCATGCGGTGTTGTTTAACTGCTGCCAAGGAAGAGAAGAGAGAACTGAGTGACCCTTCTTTTAAAGGGGGTGAAAAATGAAAATGGTTGTGGTAGTGAGGAGAAGATTCTAATGTGCTTTAAGTGTTAATCTGAATGTTATTTTTCATAGTTTGTTGCTTGCTAGTGGTTCATTTTAATAAGCAATTGACCTAAAATTTTATGGGTCATCATCCATTTATAACGCGTGCTAGCTTGCCATCAGTATTATTTATTTTGTTTATGGCAGTTTATCATTAGCAAACGAATATGGAAAAACGAAATGCTTCCGATTTGATCTATTCGTAGCGTACATGTGCCTGGATTTTGATAACTTAAACAGCATTCCGTTATAATCATCAAAAGTGACGAAGATCTTTTCCAGTCATGCGATAGGGAGCTCGACAATGGACATTGAAAAAAGCATAGACGTATTAGTATGCCTGAAACTGATATGTAAGAAACAAAACAATTTCGATGCATTAGATTTTGCATAGACGTATTAGATTTTGTATAGACGTATTAGTACGTCTGAAACAAATTAATTTTGATGCACTAGATTTTGCATAGACGTACTATATTTTGTATAGACGTATTACTACGTCTGAAACAGCCAATTTTCACGTACTAGAGTTTGCATAGGCGTATTAGATTTTGCATAGACATACCAGTACGTTTAAAACTAGTACGATTAAAACAAGTCGATTTTGACGTACTAGATTTTGTTTAAACATATTAGATTTTGCATAGTATGTCTGCAGCAAACTAATTTTGATCTACTAGATTTTGTATAGACGTACTGATCTTTGCGTAGACGTACTAGTATGCCTGAAATAAATCACGTAATAAATTTTGTATAAACGTATTAGATTTTGCACAGACGTACTATATTTTGCACAAACATAATAATTTGTGCCTAGGCGTACTACTACGTCTGAAACAAATCAATTTTAATATATTATATTTTGCATAGACGTACTACTTTTGTATAGACATACTAATTTTTTTCATAGGCATACTAGTTTTTGTTTGGGCGTATTAGATTTTTTGAAGGCTTATTAGTATTTCAACAATTTTGTGTAGGCATAATATTTTTATAAAAGTAGTACGTCTTGTTCCTCCGCTAGTACACCTAAAAACTAATGCATTTGAAACAAACCAATTTTGTCGTAATAAATCTTGCGTAGACGTATTAGATTTTGTATAAACGTATTAATTTTTGTTTAATCGTACTAGATTTTTTGAAGACGCATTAGTATTTATCAATTTGTTTAGACATACTAGTTTTTCAATTGCATAGCCATACTAGTTGTAATAACCCAAAAATTTGTCGAATTTAAAAATATTTATTGGATTAAAAATATACGTACGAAACGTATATAACGAATGCATAAATAAAATTTATGAACGATGAACGTTACATCGTTAAAATTATTATGCATTTGAGACACATGTTTGAGCCTGGAAATATGAGATCATTGAACGAAATATTATTATAAAATATTTGGGATAATTAAATCGACAATGATTAATTATCGAGAGACATTATGATCGCATATTTATTTATAACGAAGGAATCAACGATATAATGTAATAACGTAACGGTTTTTAATTCCAGAAAGTTATATCGTTAAAAAGAATACGATATTAACGTTTTTGGTACGATTAAATCGACATGAATTAATTAACGGAGGATTATTATTACGAAATTGAGATAAAAATAGACTGACGAGGATTAAAAATTTTGAAATAAACTTTCCCTCCACTTGAATGTTCCTTTGCCTGCATTAACCCGCACCCATGCATACTTCATCACGAACCACTACCACCTGACCGCCTCCACCAACTCCACCGAGCCACCATCCGTCATCAACCACATCACCAACCGCATCTCATCATCTTCAAAAGCTGGAGAATGGTTTGCACAGCGCATGGGAAGGAAGTCGCGCCTTTGTCCTTCCTTCGCGTCTTTGAAGCTGCCTAGCCGCACCAACGCACCACCATCAACGACAAGTTGCCGGCCATGGTGATCACTACGATAAAGGGCAGCCGCCATGATCAAGAAGCTAGCCGCGCGCGGGGTTTTCTCTTGCCGCCTCGCCGTCCTCACGTCGCCACCACCTTCGATACGCTGCCACCTCCCTGATCATCACTGGGGGAACGTTTTGACAAGCTAGAATGATGCAGAGAAGATTAGCATGGCCATACGTAAGGATGTTATGTATAAACCGAGAAAACCATGAAATAATAACTTTTCGGCGAAACCAGAGATTCCGACCATGTTTTTCGGCCACCAACATGTCCAGAGGGGTGGTGGCAAGTAGATGGTGAAGGAGGTGAGGCTCGGGTGCCTTTGGTTTCAAGATTTGGTCATAAACGAACGTTAAAGTGCCTTAACGAGTTTTTCCGGCCAACTTCCGGCCAAAGTCCGGCGGACAGCGGTGAAAATGTATGGTAGAGAAAGATGATGTGTTTTGATGACAATGGGTGTAATGGGTGTCGAAGTTAGTACGTAAACGAGCTTTAAAACGGCTTAACAAAACGTTTTCGGCGACATTCCGGTCGTATTCCGGCCACCGGCGGTGACGGCAGAGGGAACACGACGGTGAAGAAGGCGGGACAGCGGGACGATGATTTCGGGTGTCAAAGATCCTAGGGTTTCTAAGGGATTCTTTAACCCTAAGTAAAACTAGGGTTAAACACGCTTCAAAGATAACCTAACCCCTC
>JAOVYX010005444.1:0-37430 GCA_035668315.1 Drosera spatulata
GAGGGGGGGGAGGGGGTTCCTATACAGAGATAAATAATAAATCATAAACATGGAGAAAATCTAAACGATTCGATCGGTCCATTTGTTTATAATAAATGTTACATAATTTTAATTTTTCAACCAACTAATTTATTAATTTTTGCAACTAAGGACAAGTTTCTCAAATCGGTCTACCAATTAGGGGCACGACTCCCTAATGGTTGACAATGTGTCTCCTACAATAAGTTTTCCCTAGTGGCCAATCCTTGATGCAAATACGGCTAATCCTAGCTACCGTTGCGTGCACGCGAAGAGTGTCCCCGCAATCCACCCTTCCTAGCTAGTTTTTAATTTGTCCCAGTCATTGCTTTAATCCATAAATTTATTAATTTATTCTTAACCCATTAAATCATTAATTCAATCTCAACCCACATCACCCCATTAAGGTCGTCATGCATCCCAAACATCTACCCAAATTTCAAATCATAGAGATTTTTACAATGCAACCAAGAGACAACCAAAATTATAAAAATAATTCTTTTTCTTACATTAACATGTGAAGATGATCATACATACGCATTCAGTCAATCAAACATGCAATCAATTATCCACCACAATCTTAATAATTTTAACACACCGTTCAAGATAACGATCTTTAACCGTTATATAAAAGAGACACGGATTTGATGTTACATCTTAAACGAATTAAAAGGACTTTGCTTGCTTGGGTGAATTAACGCTCTTGAAGGTCTTGATGCTCGTCGTCACAATTTTCTACAATGAAAAATACACGAATTATTAACCGCCTCAGCCATTATATACTTACATCCTACTGTTATAGTACTAGTATCATGTACTAATATTAATATTATATGATGAGATGATATCAAAAAAACAGCCACGCTACCCCTCCTCTGTTTTCATACTTCTTTTATTCCTTTTCCTTCACCCAACATCATCAACATCAACTAAGAGCTACACATTAGCATAGTTCGACTCCAGTGATCGTCAGGCACACATAATCACAATGACGAGGACAAGATCAATTTGGAAATCGTAACCTCTTCGAGTCGCCATCGCTGATTACGGTGAGTGTCTATGGCAAGAGAATATAGCATCAAGGTGATGCGACTTGTGCTATGTGGTCAGCGGCGATAGGGACGTGATCAATGGTGGCTGGGCTTCGTGTGAGGCGAGACCGGGAGACGACGACGCAGTCCAACGAACGAGGCAAGAGGAGAGAGATGCGATGGCAATGGCGATCCGGGGTGGTGACGGAGAAGGGCGGCGGCGTTGGAGGAGAGAGAGGGTGTGGCGACGGGGTCTGGGATAGGAGAGAGAGAAATTAGAGGGCATTAGGGTTTATCTTAGGGTTTGACTCAAGAGTGTTGTTGTCTCAATTATTACACATATATCTATACATTTATAGATAGTCATTAGTTAGATTAAATTTGAGAGTTCCCATATTTAGCGTTTCATATTTTTTTAAATTAATTACTACATATAATTGTTCATGATCTCATCACTAATTTTCATTAAGTATATATAAGGATCAATATATTTGTTAGTGATACTTTGATCAATTGCCTTAAATTAAATATATATGATCTTCATCATTTATCTATCAACCTTCCAATTTTATCTCATCACAATTCATTATTTAATAACTAATCAACCCACATATTTATTTGATTAATATACATTATAAAATTTTGGGTTAAACAGGTTGCACTACACATGAGGAGGATAGTCACAAAAGGAGAAAAATATCCAAGGAACCCTCAAGGACTCAAGGGGAGAGCAACAGCAGTATGGAAAAAGACTTATGTGTGACTTTGTATATCACGCTTAAACGCAAGTATACATGTCGTATCAAGCAATAAAAGTGAGTATGTGAGTTATCATGTCATGAGGTCTTAATCTTTAGCGACGAAGTATGAATAGTGCTTCTTAGGTTAAACAATCTGAATGTGATGATTTGTTACTTAACATTAAGGGTTCTACTAACTAACCAAGCTATGCAAAATCAAAAACACACAGATATCGAATATCGGGGTTCAAGATTTGTGGAAAGATAGAGTTACGACTTCATCTATCGATTGATCTAGTCACTAATGTTGTTTTACTAGTCAATCATTAATTGTGGTTATAAACCGATTCCTAGGATATAATCTACTCTCTCTCAAGCACTAGACTAAACTAAATGTTGCGTTTCACATCTCTCGATGAGAGGCCGTCGTGTTATGGTAAGCATGAGATTTGGGGATTCCTAATGTGTCTCACACGTCATGCAAGCGATCTTTCGATCTCGCATTTAACGTGTGGGTATGTGATTTAGTTCTTGATATAAATCTATCCTCTCGGAATCAATTTATATCATGGACCATACAACAAGTGATCAAGTTATTGAAGCATTAGGTTTAACAGCATACATAATCACAAAACAATCAAAACTAGACTAACAACACATAAATGCTATAGATACAATCATCCGACTACATTACAATCCTAACGCAAGGTTTAACTCATGATTCGAACACTAAGACAATATATCAAGCACATAGCGTGCATAATAATCATCATAGTATAAACGATAAACAGAACGAGTCTAGAATGCTAAACCGATCACGATACGAAGTCCGAATCGTTCCGATGAGAATCCTCAATGTTGCTTTGTTTCCTGATGAATCGTGGCACGCTATATTTTCATGTATGATGAATAATAATCCAGATTTAGGACAAAAGGTGTATTTATAGGCAATTAGAGAGGACTGGGTCTCGAGACACGGGCCCGGGAGCGACCTTGCACTGATAAATATACTAAAGGCTTGATTCTAGGAAAGCAGGAGCACTATGTTGGCCACGCCTGGGTGCTTTGATACAAACACTGCTTCAGTATCTCTGGGTAAACTAAAGCATGCCCGGGCGTGGCCTTACTCTACGCCCAGGCGCTTTGGCTATTGTGTTGAAACTGTGTTTCTCGTCCCATTTTGTCCTCGTTTCATCCTCATCTCATCCCACCTTATTCTTTGCTTGATCATGACTCAATCTCAATGTCTTTTGATTATCCGTTTACTCCTTTTCATCTACAAATCACGCAAAAGCATCAAACCTCATGAATATAGTAATTTGGACTAGAATCCATACAAATATGAATACAATGACATCGAAACGGCAAATAAAATCATGATAAAACTATGCATGAATAGAGCTAAACAACTCCCCTAAGCTTGAGCTCTTGTTTGTTCTTTCTAGCAATGAAAGTAAGACGAAATCAAAAGCGAACATGCTAATGAGCTAAGCACTAACAATCCTAACAATCGGGTGTTATCACTCATTATAATCTGCAAGCTGATTCATCAATCCCATGAAGTTACTTGCATGAACACATCCTAGTTTCACAAGATTGACTCCATAACAAGCACCTCCCACCACCCCATGATCATGAGGATCATTTGACATATGCTATCCAATCATAATCATAAAAAGCATTCGCACACCCACTACCCTCTTATCCGAACCAAATGTGCAATTGCGATCCAAGATAAGGTCAGGACCAATAAAAAATTCAAGATAGGAAAAAAGAGGTTGGCTATTTGGCTATGTAGAGCTGGGGTGTGAAAGGATAATGATATAGTGTAGGTCAAGACATCGGCGTACATCTAAACCCATTCCTATCAAGGCATTGTGCCTCGCGTAAAAACACACCAACTACACTTATCCAATGTTTCAAAATTCTTGAGTCACCCCTTTATTAAGATTGGTGATTTCTCGAGTTACAATAACCTTAAAACAATGAAGAACACCTTTTGCTCGTTTTTTTTTTTTTTCGAGCATACAACAAAGAACATGGCACCACGGGGTGCCGTTTTACATAAGCAATTAAAGAACAAAGGCTCTCCAGCCTTGGCACATGTGTGCCATAATACATCGTCATAACCAAGAAAATCACCCATACAATATATAACCCTACTATCCCCACCTTGACTCGTAAACAAAATAGGTTTCGAAGGGTTCTTTTTCTGGATTTTCATGGCATGACAATTCGAAAGCAACTCCAATGTCAAGTGTACACATGCACAATCAAACTATGTATTGCAGCAAAGGATAAAAATAGAGGGGGGTTAGCGTTAGGTAAGGGAGGTCTAGGAGTTTATGACAATACAACGAAAGGATATCAGTGATCAATAATTGCACACCTCTCCATCTTACCATGTACCGAGTAGCTAGTAACTTCAAGCTCGATATGTTATAAGGGTCTAATCCTATAATTGCCTCACTCTCCCTTGTTTAGCCTCCCCAAAACGTGCATTTGTTAGAAGTACAATTAAGTGAGATGTCAGATGGAGTCCCGCTATAAGTTCGATGGGAGTATCAACTTAGGCCGTCCTAAGTTTTAGGATAACACCTTCTCGTCATCTTGTTTTAGCGTTTAAACACATCTTCATGCTCTCTAAGGCTCGTGTAACCTCCTATTGTAAGTACAACAAAATCTAACTCAAGACTTAAGTCAATTCAAATCAAATTCATTAATGCATCACAACATGTTTGGAAATTTAAGTACAAGCCGATGAAAAGAACTGGATACAACTCTAACCCTAGACACGACACGAAACCACTAATCTAACTCTAACTCCCTCCTCCAAGCTTATTGAGAAGCATGCTCCGAATACAAAAGAAAATTACAAGAAGAAGAAGAGTTGGATCAACAACCTCGGTGTAGTCAGTCATGGTGCGAGCCCGATAGACCCTCATCCCCTTGATATGTTATGGAACCGCCGCGACGAAAGCGCGAGTGTTGTGGCAGCTCATAGAACACATCCTGCTCGCCCCGGTTGTTGGCATAGAGCTGCCACATGAGAAGCTCTTGAGAGTCCCAAGTGTGTTAGAACCCTGGCTCGATCAATGTCCGAAGGTCCATGTTGTCCATCCGGAGGCTTGCCATCTTCGCCTCCATATACTCCATGCGAGTCCCCATGTTAGACGGGCCTTTAATCTATAATGGTATGGGTTCATCCTTGTCCTCATCATCATTGTCGCTCGCTTCCTCCTCTGGAGCTGCTACGGGCATTATGTTGCTTCGAGGTAGGCGCTGGATCCGCTCAATCTAGTTCTTGTCGAACTTGAAACCCTTGAGGGCTATATCCACGTCATTGGTGACAACCCCAACTTTGAGACATAAGCTTACGATGAGCCGGGGGTGCGTCACACGGGTGAGAGTGCGGTTACTTTTGAAACCGCGGGCATAGTCCCGAAGAGATGAGAAAAGTACCCGGCCCAAGTTCGCCCCCTCCTCACGCAAAAGCATAAGGATGAGGTGTGCCTTGACCGTAGTGTCCTTTGAGTGGTTCCTGGAGGGTAGAATCTTGTTGATGATGTGGTGCTGTAGGATGCGAGCCTCCGTCGTGAGAAAATTCACATAAAAATGGATAGGGAGCATGCGGGTAGGAGCGTCAATGGTCCACCGGACTCTGGAAAGCCACTTGCATCACTTTCCAGTGATGGCCTTGGTAGCCCAGTTGGTGACAAGGTTGACATGGCCATCGATCACCGGAGGGTAGGTGGGTGGGGTTTCGTACAATCCGTAGAGCTCGTGGATGGTCTCCTTATCCCATGCCACCATCACCCCTCTAACTTCGATCATGGTGCATTCGGGGTGGTCGACTACATTTGCATAACTCCGTGGCGAGGGACTTGTAGGCCGGGAAGTGCTGTCGGTAGAATGTCAATGATCTGCTCGAAGATGCACTCTTGAGCAAAGATTGCTCTAAAGCAGTCGGTCGGCTCTTGAGATGTGAAGACGAGTAGGCTCTAGGGTAAGGCCGGAGCGAGCACCTCTTTGGTTGTAGTCGGGCCTGTATGAGCACGCTTGCTCAGCGACGTCCCAACGTCCTTGCCCTTGTCGCGTCCACCGGCCATGGTAGCTAAAAACATAACAAGTTAGTCACCTGCCATGGATCGTAAAACAAATGCAATTCATACAAGAAATGATACAAATGAATTCAATACATGATTACGAATGTGTTAGGAATGTAGCGCTATCAAAAATCGTGTTTTCGTGATATACAACCCTAAATGGCATTTCATCGAACACCTCATGATCGTGTTTTTTCAAACCTTTCTCCAAACCCTAACCAAACCCTAACTGACCCCAAAATTACAATTGGATCAATCCTGATCCTCTCAATCCATCATCCCCATCATCCATTCAAACAAATTCACAATCCACATCACAATCCCAACGACAAACCTTAACTTATATCCATTTATTCACAAATCCCTAGCTTTGATTCAATCCAACAAATGGAGGAACATGATGTAGGGGGAAGCAATTACCTTTGTTTAATGTAGAAAGAGGGGAAGACAAGTATTTAGGAGGGATTGGGTGTGATTGTGTGCGTTTAGGAGATGATGGTGTGAACTGAGGAAGGAGGAGAGGGGTTCGGGGTCTTAGGCTGGAAAAACGTATCGTGCCCGGGCGTGCATCATGTCGTGCCCGGGTGCTTTGTTGCATATCCTGAAGTGATGGTTTTGGAAGTTCTGGGCCGTGTCCGGGCGTGGCCTATGCTTGATGAAATGATTGAAGTGGTGTTTTTTAGGAATTTTGAACCGCGCTTGGGTATGACTTAACATTGTGCCCGAGCGCTTTGTGAAAATGATTGTATGCCCTTTTTTTTTCATAATGTCAAGCACCAAAATCAAGGGAAATGAAGCGCATACCGCATTTGATAACCGTCTTTCCTAATAAGTCGCTATAAATTATCGTTTTTTCGTCACAAAGCATGTCTCGACTCTCATCATGAGCTCCTTTATTTGACTTGTTACCTAGTATATCAAAGTTTGCACCCACCTCTTGCATATCAAAGTTCAAGAATTTGATCGTCCAATAAGCTAGATGCTCCAACTCGACTGGTAAGTGGCACGCCTTCCCAAACACCAATTGATACGGTGAATTATCTATCGGTGTTTTGAAAGCCATACGATAGGTTCAAAGTGCATCATCAAGTTTCTTTGACCAAACTTTTCGTGAAACATTGACGATCTTCTCAACAACTTTTTTTAACTCACGATTAGAGATCTCAACTTGGTCCCTCGTTTGAGGATGGTATGGTGTTACGACCTTGTGTCGGACTCCATATTTTGCCAAGAGAGCATCAAATTGTCGGTTGTAAAAGTGCATACCTTCATCGCTAATGATTGTTCAAGGGGTACCGAATCTTGTAAAGATGTTTCTTTTCAAAAATTACGTTACCACCCCGACAGCATTAGTGGGAGTAGCTATTGCCTCGACGCATTTAGACACATAGTCCACCGTCACTAGAATGTATTGATTCTTTAATGACACGAGAAAGAACCCATTAAGTTGATGCCCCATATATCAAATAGCCCAACCTCCAACATCACGTTCAAAGGAATCTCGTTCCGGGAGGAGATATTCCCTGTTCATTTGCATCGGTCACAGCTTACAACAAAAGCATGAGCATCTTTGAACAAACAAAGCCAATAGAATCCCGATGCTAGTACCTTAGCGTCCATCTTGTTTCCTCCTCCAAAATGGCCTCCATACTCCGAGGCATGACAATGATGGAGAATATTGGTCATCTCCTCCTCCGGAATGCATCTTCGGATCATCTTGTCCGCACAATGCTTGAATAGAAAGGGCTCATCCCATATGTAAAAGCACAAATCATGGAGGAACTTCTTATTTTGTTGACTAGATATCTCCAGAGAAAGCAATCCGCTTGCAAGATAATTAACAAAGTCTGCGTACCATGGGGCATTACTCACATCCACCATAAAGAGTTGTTCATCCAGAAACGTCTCTTTGATAGGCACCAGCTCTTCACAATCCCCTTCATGTCCTTGATCTCCAAATCGAACTCTTGGAGTAGGAGAACCCATCGAATAAGTCTAGGCTTTGCATCCTTCTTCTCAATAAGGTACTTGATTATGGAGTGGTCGGCGTAGACGATTACCTTCGTGCCAATCCACTATGGGCGGAACTTGTCAAAGGTAAAAGACTACGGCAAGAAGTTACTTCTCCGTTGTGGCGTAGTTGAGTTCTGCACCCATGAGAGTTCGTCTTACATAGTATATAGACTTGAAGATCTTGTCCTTTCATTGTCCCAACACTACCCAACGATGTAGTCACTAGCATCGCACATCAACTCAAAAGGAAGATTTCAAGACGGTGCAACCATTACTGGAGCGGATACTATCGCCCTCTTAAGATGCTCGAATGCTTTTAGGCACTCATCATCAAAGAGGAAGGCAGTATCCTTCTCAAGTAGGTTGCATAGAGGTTTAGTGATCCTTGAGAAATCCTTGATTAATCACCGATAGAACCTGGCATGTCCAAGAAAGCTTAGAACATCTTTGACGGTTGATGGCGGTGGGAGCTTATCAATCACATCAATCACGTCCTATCAACTTCAATACTGCACGATGACACCTTGTGTCCCAAGACTATGCCTTCCTGAACCATGAAGTGGGACTTCTCCCAATTCAAGACCAAATTGGTCTTAACACAACGTTTGAGCACAAGAGCAAGGTTTGCCAAACAAGAATCATAAGAAACATTAAAGACCGAGAAGATTGCTATCATGCATCGTTGGAAGGTGGTCGGTGCATTGCACAACCCTAAAGGCATTCTTCTATATACGAACGTACCATAAGGGCAAGTGAAAGTCGTCTTCTCTTGATCCTCCGGCACTATAGTGATTTGATTGTAGCTGGAGTACCCGTCGAGGAAGTAATAATAAGAATAGCCCGTGAAACGATCGAGCATTTGGTTTATGAACGGTAGAGGGAAGTGGTTCTTTCTAGTGGCCTTGTTGAGCTTCCGATAGTCAATGCACACTTGCCATCCCGTCACAGCTCAAGTTGGGATCAATTCATTATTCTCATTCTTCACCATGGTTATACCACCCTTTTTGGGGACAACTTGAATTGGGCTAACCCATTCGCTATCCGAAATCGGATAGATAATCCCCACATCTAAGAGCTTTAACATCTTTTTGCGGACCACCTCTTTCATATTTGGGTTGAGGCGCCTTTAATGCTCGGCACTAGGCTTAAAGTTGTCCTCAATGAGAATTTTATGCATGCAATAGGATGAATGAATTTCTTTGATATCCCTAATCGTCCACCCAATGAAAAACTAATGCTCCCTTAGCACACAAAGAAGTTTGTCTTCCTCATCTACACTCAAGCTCGAAGAGACAATAATCGGACAATAAGATAAAGGGCCAAGGTAAGCATACTTGAGATGCGACGATAGAGGCTTCAACTCCAAGATTGGAGCTTTATCCTCCTTCTCTGGTGGATCACGTATCAAAGGCTCAACTCTAGAGTTCGCATAGAAGATGGGCGAAGAGTCAAGCCTTAGCACGTACTCCACCAAAGAAGAGTCTTCTTCACCTTCCATGCCCAAGAGACAAGCCTCAAGAGAGTCATCGTACAAGTTATCAAAGGTCTCTTGGGGACATTCATCAATTACGTCTAAACGCATACAAGAGGAGGCCTCATCATAGCACTTAATGGCTTTGAAAACATCCAAAGTCACCTAGTCGTCTTGGATGCTAAGGGAGACCTTTTCATTGTGCACATCATTAATAGTGCTCCCCGTAGCCAAGAATGGGCGTCCAAGAATGATGGGGACTTCGTCATCCTACTCCATGTCGAGAATGATAAAGTCGGCTGGAAATATGAGAGGTTCCACCTTGACAAGCATATCCTCAATACTACCCCGATGATAAGTTATGGAGCGCTCCACGAGTTGTAGAGATATGGTGGCAGGACATGCCTCTCCAAGCTTCAATTTCCTAAACACGGACAAAGGCATCAAGTTAATTGAAGTACCCAAATCACATAGAATTTTAGAGAAAACACGATTACCAATAGAACAAGGAATAGTAAAACTCTCGAAATCCTTAAACTTTTGTGGAAGCTTATGTTGAATAATAGCACTACATTCCTCATTGAGCTTCACAGTCTCAAACTCCTCAAGCCTTCTCCTTTTCAATAGAGTCTCTTACATAAACTTTGCATGACATGGCATTTGAGCCAAGGCATTGGTAAAAGGAATATTGATATGAAGACGCCTAAACACTTCAAGAAACTTCTCACATTTTTTTTTATATCAAGTTTATGCTTCATAAAACTTTAAGGAAAAGGAACATTAGGAACATAAGGGGTAAGGGTTATCTGAAAAAAGTTTTGATGTAACCTTGGACTTCTCCTTAGGAGAAGAAATCTCTTCATTGGTGCGCTCCTTTGAGGTTTCTTTTCTAGGTTCATCCATCTTGACATTGTTGGGCTCCATCTCCTCTTGAGATTCATCCTTATTTGGTCATTCCGGATACTTCAAAGTTGTTCCGCTCCTAATAGAGACCGTCTTGACATGCTCCTTTGGATTGGTTTTGGTTGTGCTGTGCAAGGTGCCTTGGGTCCGTGATGTCAAGAGTGAATCAATATGCCCCACTTATGTCTCCAAATTCTTCAAAGTAGCTTTGTGGTTTTGCAAGACAGCTCACGCCTTTGATAGTTCTCATATGACTTTGCTACGTACTTAGCTAGGATGTCTTCAAGATTGGGCTTTTGTGGTTGAGGAGGATTCGGATTGAAACCCGAGGAGTGAGTGCGGCTTGGTTGTTCTTCCATGAGAAACCCGGATGGTTCCTAGCATTGTTCGGATTATAGTAGTTGTTGCTGCCCTATGGGGGATACATGAATCCTTGCCCATATGCCACTTGCTCATATGAGCATGCAAGTGACATTCGTTGCTTCCATGAGGTCCACCACACATGTCACAAAGAGTAGAAGAGGGTACTTGGATTGCATTCACTTGGGCATTGGAGGAGTTCGCCGATAGGGCACTTACTTGCTTCGTGAGGGCATCGAGTTGCTTCATGATTGAGGTCGTTGTATCAAGCTCTAGCATACCCGGTGCTTTCTTGTAGACTATCCTCTCACCCTGCCATTCGTTGGAGCTATTCGTCATAGAGTCAAGCAAGTCACATGTGGTCCTTAGTCGAGGTTCATGAAAGATCCCTTAGCCGCTACGTCAAGGGAAACCCGAAGCTCATGGTGGAGTCCCTTAAACAAACTCTCCATTTGCATCCAATTGGAAAGCCCGTGATATAGACATTTCTTGAGCAACTTCTTGAACATTCCCCATGCCTTGTGAAGAGTCTCTGTGTGGTACTGGGCAAAGGATGCGATGTCGGTTTAGAGCTTGGCAGACTTGGCCAAAGAAAAGAACTTCACTAAGAACTTTTGCGCCATGTTGGTCCAGATACAAATAGAGGTTGATTGGAGATTGAAGAGCCACTCTGATACCTTTCCCTTTAAAGATAAAGGAAAGAGGAAGAGTCTGATCACCTCCTCCATCACACCATTGACCTTGATAGTGTTAGCTCTCATTAGGAACTTCGCCAAGTGATTGTTCGGGCATTCACTTGGAACTCATTAAATGGCACACCTTGAATCATATTAATGAGTGAGGCCTTGATATCAAAACTTCGGGAGTCTATGGTTGGCGTCACAACCACACTATACTCATTGAGCACTTTTGACATTGCTTCTCCTTCATGCATGGCATGGCCGGTGGAGGTGGGTTGATGCCCGCTAGGGCGGCTTGTATCGCGGCTTAGATCATCGCTTGGATTTGAGCTTGAATGTCCACCAATTGGTTTAGAGGTAGGGGAGCATTGTGATGCGCCCCACCCCCAAGAGTTGGTTTTGGTTATCTTGCGGATCCATCAAAGATGGTGTTGCATGAGAGGTTGCTTTTTATTGCTTGCAGTTTTGCTTAAAAGTTCGTTCGATCTTGCGGTCGAAAGGTTACAATGGGCTGTGAGGAAAAAGTTTCATGCACTAGAAGAGTCATCTAAAAAAAGCACGACCACACAACACAAACTCAATAGATTGCAAAGGTATAGAGAAAAGATAGAAAAAATAAAAGAAAAATGTTTAATCACAAGAAAACTATTGACTCCAATGGTAGAGACTAAATCCCAAGAATGGCGCCAAAAACTTGTTTACGACTTTGTATATCACGCTTAAACACAAGTGTACGTGTCGTAGAAAGCAATAAAAGTGAGTATATGAGTTATCGTCCCACAAGGACTTAATCCTAGCGACTGAAGTATGAATAGTGTTTCTTGGGTTAAACAATCTAAACGTGATGATTTCTTACATAACATTAAACTAACTAAGCTATGCAAAATCAAACACACAAGTACCAAAGATCGGGGTTCTAGATGTGTGGAAAGATAGGGTTGCGACTTCGTCTTCTTATTGATCTAGTCACTAATGTTGTTTTACTAGTGAATCATGAATTATGGTTATAAACAGATCCCTAAGATGTAATCTAGTCTCTCTCTCGAGCCTTGGATTACATCAAACTAAATGCCGCGGTTAACATCTCTCGATGAGAGGCCCTCGCATTATGGTAAGCGTGAGATTTGGGGATTCATAATATGTCTCACACCTCATGCAAACGACCTCTTGATCTCGCATTCAACATGTAGGTATATGGTTTGGTTCTCGATACAAAAGTATCCTCTCGGAATTAATTTATATCATGGATGATACAACAAGTGATCAAGTTGCTGAAGCATTTAGCATAACCGCATAGCATAACCACAAAATAATCAAAACTAGATTAACAACACATAAATGCCATAGATATAATCATCCGACTACATTACAATCCTAACACAAGGTTTAGCTCATGATTCGAACACTAAGACAATATATCAAACACATAGCGTGCATAGTAATCGTCATAGACAAACGATAAACAAAACAAGTCTCGAACGCTAAACCGATCATGATACGAAGTCCAAATCATTCCGGTGAGAATCCTCGACGTTGCTTTGTTTCTTGATGAATCGTGGCCGCCACCCTTCAAAATATCAATCCCAAGACCCTAGATTTTTGTGTATGATGGATAATAAGCCAGATTTGGGGCAAAAAGATGTATTTATAGGCAATTAGACAGGAGGGAGTCTTAAGACACGTGCCCGGACGCGGCCTTGCATGACGCCTGGGTGCTTTGATAATTATACTGAAGGCTTGATTCTGGGAAAACAGGAGCGCACTCCGGCGTAGCCTTGCTCTATGCCCGGGCGCTTTGGCTTTTGTGCTGAAACTGTGTTTCTCGTCCCATTTCGTCCTTGTTTCATCCTTATCTTATCCCACCTTGTTCTTTTCTCGATCACGTCTTAATCCAGATGTCTTTTGATCATCCGTTTGCTCGTTTTCATCTACAAATCACACAAAAGCATCAAAGCTCGCGAATATAGCAATTTGGACTAGGGCCCACAGGAATCTGAATACAAATACATCAAAATGACATATAAAATCATGATAAAAATGTGCGTGAATCGAGTTAAATAGTCGCTAAAAAAGGATTACAGTCGCTAAATGAATGTTACGATCGAAATTCAGTCCTTGAAAATAGTCGCTAAAACTATGGTCATTAAATTAGTTAGTGACCGTTTCTGTCGCTTTTTAGGGGCTATTTCTAATTCGGTCACTTAATCTACGACGAACTTGTAACGGTCACTAACCTTTATTCCTAAAATGATTTTTTTAGTGCATTTAGCGACTGTTTCGGTCACAAAATTGCTTATTCCTGGTACATAAAACCTAGTTTGCTCAATTTCCCTATGCGATACAAAATTTCACCCAAAAATACATCCAAACCATCCATCCACCCTCCCACATCTACAATCCAACATCAACACACCAAATCAGACAAAACCAACATTGAAAAAACCTAAATAACACTGTCATTACTACGTTATAATACAAAAACCGTATCTCTCTGGAGATGGTCAAAAAACAACAAAAAAAAAACCTACATAAAACTATAAATGATACACATCTACAAAGCGTAAAATCCACTAATCTTCCCTGGAAGACATGGAGGTGGCGGTGGCGGTGGATCCTGAGAATCGTCTAGACGACGATCAAAAGCTCCTCTCCCGCACAACGACATCATCTGAGCCATCTTCTCTATCTGTACCTTTAGAGCTACCACCTGCTCCTTCAACGAAAGCATCTAAGAGCACTCGGCGAATGCAGATACTCTACTGGTCGAGGATCTCACCTCCATGGGATAGTACACCGAGGAGACCGATCCGAGACCATGGATGTACCCTTTTTTGCATCTGACTGCATCTAGATGAGCTGAGTTCTCGGCTCTTGCGTGGCCAAGAACTCATCCACCACTGCAGCCCGACGAGTTCTATACTCCGTATATATATATCATCAAGGAAAAAAACTTAATAAAAGCCACATTTCACTGTTACTAAAAAACTATATATAAATATATAAACTCAAATGAAATAAAAAGAGATTGACTTACCGACACTCCGTTTGTTCTGTCATCACAAAGCCCCATCTCCTCAACCGATGTCGGCACAATGTCTTTCATCTCGTGCGTGTGTTCGAACACCTCTACCTCATCTGATATCCTCTTCAACATCTCAGCCTAGGTTAGGGATCTTATTTACCAAACAAATTAGACAACAAAAAAATAGAGATGTATATATAAATACAAAAAAAAAAAATCAAATTTCAAAATAAAAGGGATTATTTACCAGCCTCTTTGTCACATGAACTGTAGACACACTTCCTTGTGTGTGTTTTGCCTCCCCTTTGCTCCTGTTCTCCTTTGCTTGCTTCGATCGATCCTTGAATGCCTTTGAGTTCCACTTAGTGTTCAACTCACCAAGTGAACTCTCGTCGGAAGGATGCCCCCTGAAGGTCAGGGGATAGCTTACAATGAGACTAGAGGGAGGGGGTGAATAGTCTTTCTTTTTAAACCTTTCTGTCAAACTAACCAAAGTTAGTTAGACAATATAATTGTTCTAAGCTTACTGCAGTAATGCGAAACCTTACTGCAGTAACGTTGGTTCATTTTATTTTACTGTTGGTTGATATTGATTAGTAGTAGGGTTACACATAATGAAAGCTAATAAAGTAAAAACACAAAGGTTTTTATACTGGTTAAAGAATATAGCTAAAATACGGCTATATCCCTTACTCCAGTCTTTCCTTGATTATCAGTGTGATACATCAAGAAGATGGCACTATGTGTGATTGCTTTAGGCTCATAATCAACCCATCACTTTGCAATGAGTAAATGACAATACCAACTAATTACAAGATCTTTCCTTCTCCTCAATATGACATAGAACAGCCTTTTGAAATCGTTTGTCTAACACTAGTGCTATTCAACTCTACTTTCAATAGCTGGCTCAGATCCTCAATGATTAACTTCTTTCTCAGCTCACTTGAAGCCTTAATACATTAGCAATTCAAAGGTTCTGAAATCGTAGGCATTGCCTTTGTATTTATAGGCAATCCTAAATTTATAGCCGTTGTTGAACTCATCCTTTCTTTAAAACGTTACTTTCATGCCATCCTGGAACTATATTCACAAACCCGTGACCTCTTGTGTTGATGCAAAGAGGTACACTGACACAGCACAAAAGGCAACTGGTGAACTTTGACTTCTTTTGAACCCTTCTGTAGAACTCAACCTTACTGCTCCTCAACCATTCTGCAGTAACCTCACAGTAGCAATTTAGGACCCACTTCTCTTTCATCTGGACCCTTCTGTTGAACTCTGCCTTATTATCCTTCAGCCTTGCTACAGTAACCTTCTCCAACCAGAAGCAATCCGGGATCAGCCACTCCTTCCTGCAGAAGCCTAAATGCCCAACCCTTACTGTCTTTTTACTTATGCCCTCAATGCTGCTAGCCTTGCTGCATTCCTTTGAACCAATCTTACTACGTTCCTCTCAGATCCAGCCTTAGTGCATTTCTCTCTGAACCAGCCTTACTGTTTACCCATTACAGGCTCACTTTTTAAGCAGACCAGTCTCAGTCTTGGTACATACTTGGACATTCTAAGACTAGAGTTGCCTATCACTCAATTTCTATATACCATGGGTTTGACTCAACAATCCTTCCTTAAATTGATGATAGCAAACTCTATCTAAATAGCAAGAAGATTAACAGCTTTTCACTATATTTACTTAAGAATACATCTTTTGAAAAAGAAAAGAAGTACACAAGTTTTGAGACATCCATATTAACTCAGTTACTTTACTGCTTCTGTCTCTCTGGAGTAGTAGAGTCAACATAGTATCTCCCCCTTAGCACTTGTCGTTGGATTCCCCCCTGTTTATTGTCATCGGAGAAGGGTTTGTTTGCAGCCGACTCTCCCCCTGTGTTGATGCAGTATTTCTTGATCTTTGCTACAGTAGTAAGTCGTCTATAGAACAATTAGCAGTCCTTCCTGCATCCCCCTATAAGCCTTGGAACTCTGAAGTCACAATCATGTTACTTTTATAGCATCCTGAATTTGCTACTTTGAGAATCTTGATTCTTTGTTCAGCTCTCCAGCATGCACGTTTTCTGTGAAAGTCCCAGACATCAGAGTTTATGCCAGGTTTTCCTAGTTGATCCTTGCTATTGTCAAATTCCTCATCATAAGAATTATGCATCTGTAAGATCCATGTTTGACACTAGCTCCAGGTGTGTACAAACTTGTTACATTCCACAGGAGCCCTATAACTAGCACTTGAATTTGATCTCTTCAAATGATTTCATTCGACACAGGATAGCTTATGGGGTAATCTGAAGGTTAAAGAAAGTAAAGAATGTTGTATGTTGAGTATGTTTCCTTTCCCAGATATTTGGTAGAGCATTGATCCAATTGAGAGTCTGCCTTGGTTTTCCCTGTTTCTTATCTCCTTTATCATCATCATGGTGCTTCATTATTCGGCACAGTAGTCACTTATGTCCCAAAATGAGATTTCATCCCGTGAAGAAGAAAAGGCTGATGATTTGTGCCGTCACCAGCAGGATAAGATGATTGAAAATCTGAAACAGACCTAATCTTAACCTTGGTTCCAGATGAGTCAGATGATATACTAGGATTTTAGAGAGTTGGGGTGAGAATTGTGTTTGCATAAGGGAAGTTGGGAAGATTGATGTCCCTCTTGAGTCCCTATTTATAGGAAAATAATATAACTTGTATTGAGGGATAAAACGGTGGGACGTGATATGTGATCATAAATTGGACGTTATTGGGAAGCAGCATAATTTATGATGTGACCATTCAGCACACTGGTTCCATATGTCTTACTGCAGAAGGGTTTAAACATTACTGCAGCAAGGTTTGAACCTTTCTACAATAGCCTAATGCCTTTGTTCACAAAAGCATGCAATCTCAGAGATGATTGCTTTAGGCATTTAGGTCTAGCATACCTAGCTCTCCCATAAAATAAACAAATTTGGACTCATCTAAGGGTTTTGTGAATATGTCAGTAACATGATTATCGGTAGAAATAAATTCAAGTTTCACATTATCCTTCTGCACATGATCTTTAATGAAATGATATCTTATATCTATGTGTTTTATCCTAGAATAAAACACAGGATTTTCAGATATTGCAATTGCAGAAGAGTTGTCACAATAGATAGGAGTTCTAGAGATGCTTATCCCATAGTCAAGAAGTTATGACTTCATCCATAGGATTTGTGCAACACAGCTTGCTACAACAACATATTCTGCTTCTACAGTAGAGGTTGATACGGTTGACTGTTTCTTTCTAAACCATGACACCAATCTTGAACCAAGGAATTGACATGATCCACTTGTACTTTTCCTGTTTATTTGGCAACCTACAAAATCGGCATCTGAGAAACCCATTAGTTCTAACCTAGATTCCTTAGGATACCATAACCCTAAGTCAGGAGTCCCTTTGAGATATCTCAAGATTCTCTTGAATACAGTTTGGTGTGATTCCTTAGGATTACATTGATACCTGGCACATAAACACACAGAGTATAGGATATCGGGCCTACTGGCAGTAAGGTATAGCAAGGATCCTATAACACCCATGTACAGCTTCTGATCAGCTGATTGTCCAAACTCATCCTTGTCTATTCTGATTGTTGAGCTCATTGGAGCCTTCATTGGTGAGGCATTCTCCATACCAAACTTTTTTATCATATTCTTAAGGTACTTGGATTGCCTTTGGCTTATGAAGGTACCTTTATCACATTGCTGCACTTGAAGACCCAGGATGTACTTGAGTTCACCCATGAGACTCATTTGAAACTTAGATGTCATGAGCTTGGAAAATCTATCACACAATTTCTCATCAGTGCTTCCAATAATGATATCATCAACATAAATTTGGACCAATAGAATATGATCCTTATGATTTTCATAAAAAGGGTTGTGTCTACTTTTCCTCTCTTAAAGTCGTGATCAATGAGGAAACTTAACAAGGTTTCATACCAAGCTCTTGGAGCTTGTTTCAATCCATAAAGAGCCTTGTCAAACCTGTAGACATATTCTAGATACTTATAGTCCTCAAAGCCAGGTGCTTGTTCTACAAATACCTCTTCATGTAACTTTCCATTTAAGAATGAACTTTTGACATCCATCTGATATACCTTAAAGTCCATATATACAACTTATGCTAAGAAAATTCTTATGGCTTCTAGTCTAGGCACAAGAGTAAAGATTTCATCAAAATCGATACCTTCTTCCTGTGTGTATCCCTTGGCAACAAGTCTAGTTTTATTCTTGATTATAGTCCTGTTTTCATCACTTTTATTTCTAAAGTCCCATTTGCATCTTGCAACAAGATAATTCTTAAGTCTAGGAACTAGACGTCATACCTCATTTCTCATAAATCCTTGAGTTCCTCTTGCATGGCATTGATCCATTCACTATCCTTAAGAGCTTCTTCAATCTTCTTAGGCTCTACCTCCGAGATGAAGCATGTAGAAATGCATTTCTCAGAAGTAGCCTTTTAGTCCTTACTGGATCATTTGCATTACCTATGATGTTCTCAGGTAGATGGCCTTCTGTCCATTGTCTCCTTTTTCTTCCATCACCTACATCTTGTTGTTAAGACTCTACTGCAGATAACTCATCTGTACCTTGTTGAGGCTCTACTGCAGGTAACTCTTCTGCAGCCCGTAGAGACTCTACTGCAGGAGGCTCTTCTGTTGTTTCCTTTATTTGTGTTGCTCCTTTAATCTGTTCAGCATTTATATCAACATACACTACTGCATTGTCCTCATTCTTTTCCTATATGTTTGCAGGGTCAGACTCATCAAGGAAAACATGAATGGTCTCTTCAATCGTTACAATTCCAAGATTTAATACTCCAAAAGCCTTACTGAGAAAGGAGTATCCAAGAAAGATCCCATCATCTATTTTTGATCTAAATTTTCCAGTATAGATTTTCTCATTAATATGAATGTAACATCTACATCCAAAGACATGACAATAGCTTATAGAGGGGAATTTTTCCTTATATAGCTCATAGGGAGTCTTGTTGTATAATTTGTATACAAGGCATCTATTTAGAACATAACGTGTTTGATGCGTGTTGTTGTAGGAACGTCAAATTAGAATTTATATGCACTCACTTTCACTCTAAAAATATTAAATTAATGTAGTAGAGGAAGTAAAGGTCGAACCAACAGGGACTATCACAATATTATTTATTCTTCTTTTTTAGTCACTATAAAGAACTATTATAAATATGAAAATTAAGATTTGGGGGACTTTTGTTTTTTACTGATGAAACAAATTAAATGACTGAATTAAACTAAAATAATCTAAACTTATGAAAGAAATGGATTGAGGTGTTTTCTTATGTGATAAAAAGATAGGGAACTCGACTAATTACCTTCTATCTTTTTAGGATCAATCATGGATGAATATCATATGGATTCGTTATTGTTGTAATACCTTTGGGCATAAAGTATCACATTCGCTATATTGTTAATTACCAATGAGCTTGTATAATTAACCTAATCTATCTATCCTGAACATACCAAGAGCTCATATATGCTAAAAATAAATAGGTTGAATCAAAGCAAGAGAATATACCAAACATGAATATTAATAGCAATGAGCTTAAACTATCATGTTCACATACAATCAATCAAAACGTCATGACAATAAGCTTAAATCATGAACTGTTATTTGCTATCAATTTAATCACTTAGCGATTAATAGCTAGGTTATGCCATCAATAGGTGATCAAGCTATTTGATTTCATGATTTCATGCATCAATTTTAACATATGAAATTGATTTTGGTGTTCGAACTCATCTCATGATCCGTATTACCTAGAATTTCATTAATCTATCCCCACTATATAATTACTCACTCATTATATCAATCATTATCACATACATCATCATTACACGCATCATCACAACCATAACTATAAATAAACAGAGAAAGAAGGATAATACATCATAGAAGAATGAAGATATGATGACAAATTGAAGAGATCCAAAGCATTACACCAAAATCCGGTCTCCAAAAGCGTAGAAAAATAACAATCTAAACTAGGGTTTTGAGAAGACAAAGATGGGCAAAAGGCCCTTGAAAAACGACCCTAATCTCCCTAAAAATAAAGAAAATGCACAGGTTTTTATAGAAAACCCAAAAATAATTTGAAATTTGAACCAAACAAACTGAATATGGACATTTGAACTGTGTAATTACTGTTATAGGGCACCTATAACATCTTTACACTACGTAGCTGCTCAAATTTTTGAGGTTTATGAATGTAACGGTCGTTACATGGAGTGTAACGCTCGTTACTGTCCAGGAAGTCACCAAAAAATCATTTTTTCGCTCCGAACTCCGTCCTGATCGATGGTATATCTTATGTAGCCCTTATATCGTCATAAAACACTTCAAATGACATCATTTGCACCCTTAAAATGGTCCCGAATCATCATTTAGCCATCATTTAATTTTTATGGATCATACGCCCTCAAATAAGCCTCAAAAGCATCGGTTTAGCTCCAAAACAACTCCAAACGTCTTTGAACATTAACATCATCATCCAATGCATATGAGTATCACCAGAAACCATGGAAATCAACATGAACGACCACCAAACCATCACACTTCATCGCGATCATCTTCAAGCATTTTTGTCCATCCAATTCATTAGTTACCAAAAGTTACTCTTCTCAATCAAATCTACAATGAAAACACGCAAAACAGCAGTATCTAAGTCCAAAAACATTAAAAAAAAAAAAAACATGAAATAAAGAACTCAAATACAACAAAACAATAGACTTAACATAAATAAAATACGTGTGTTTACACAAACATCAATGTTAAATTAATGCCTCAGCCCAATAAAGTTTAGCTAATTTAGAGTCATACAGCACTGTCCTAACAGCTTCTATTAGGGTCCTATTCTTCCTTTCTGCAACCCTATTTTGTTGTAGAGCTCTAGGTGCAGAAAAATTGTGTCTAATTCCATAGTCATTGCAATACTGATCAAACCCATATTGATCAAACTCAGTTCCATGATCCACTTCGTATTACAACTACTTCTAAACCCTACTCGGTTGAAATTTGTCTGAGATGTCTCTTTAACACATCTCATGTGTCACTTTTCTTGTGTAGGAAGAATACCCATGTGTGCCTAGTGTAATCGTTTACAATGACTAATGCGTATTTCTTCCTGCTCAAACTTTCAACCTTTGCTGGACCAAGCAAATCCATGTGCAGCAGCTCTAGCAGCCTTATTGTTTGATCAATATTGATGTTTTTAAAGCTAACCTTTGTTTGCTTGCCATGTTGGCAAGAGGCACATAGTTTGTTCTTACAAAAGTTAACTTTTGGAAAGCCTCTAACTAAATCCTGTGAGGCAAGTGTTGAAAGGTTTTTAAAAATTAAATGTGCCAATCTCCTGTGTCGGAGCCAAGGCTCTTTTTCTGTTTCATTTGTGTAGAAGCAAGTGGTGCCTTTGGGTGAAGAGTTCATGAAATTCACAATGTAAACATGGCCATGTCTTCTCCCAATCAGCTTAACCTCATTCGTTTTGAGGTCCCTTGTCACATAATTGACTTATGGACAATAGGTTATGACCAAGTCCTTCAACATAGGCCACATGTTTAAAGACTTGTGAACTTGTACCATAGGTTCCGTAGCCTTTAGTCTTATCTGCCTTACTATCATCAAAGATTACTTAGTAACCATCTAATTCTATGAAGTCTGACAGTAAGGCCTTGCATTCAGTCACATGTCTTGAGGATCCACTATCCAGATATCATGTTAGATTATAATGCTTCTGCAAGATATTTCAGTTAGATCATCGGTCCCCATGATTTAATCCAACCTAATTGGTCTTAGGTACCCACACCCAAGTCGATTTTTTGGGTGGGGTAGTGTAGTGATAGGTCTTATGACCTTCCTTGCCATATCTGTAACACACAACCTTTGGTCTTGTGTGTTGGTTGGAGAACTCTTCTTCTTTGAGTAGTGCAAAAGGGTTCATCCTGCTGTATTTGGGGGTGCAACAAAGTACCATCTCTCCCATGGTACAGCAGGGTAAGGAATCAATGTTGGCCACAAGATAGGGTGTTGCAAAGGTTGATTTCATACTCCTATAGGAGGATAGTATACACGAGTGGAAGAGGGGGGCTTTGAGGAAAGTTGAGATTCCTTTCTTCTACTTGGCCTCCTTTGCTTAGTCTCTTCAGCGCTCTTCTCCTTTGCTTAGGTAGCAGAGTTGGAACTCGTCTGTTGTCCTTTCACAGAAGGGTGCTTTGAATGACTTATAGAAGAGGACTTCTTTGCCTTCTTGATTTTAGGTGGAATGGGGTTACCCATCACTTTATTAGATGAAGGTCGGATATGTTGAGATGCTTTTGGAGTGTCAACCTTGCTATTAGAGGATGGTTTGGTAGGTTGAGCCTTCTTAGAAGTCTCACCCTTACTGCAAGAGCCCAAACCAGCTCTAGAGTTATTGGCCTAAACAAAATGAATTTCCTTGAAATCCCTATTTTCATTTCTTAGGTGGATCATCTCAAGTTTAGTGACTTTAAGAAGTCCAAAGGTAGACTTAAGTTCCTCTAATTGGACACTTTGAGAATGCAGTTCAAGCTTGTCAACTTCAATAGCCCTCTCATTGGCTTTTGCAAGCTTATCACTTAATCTGTTTCTCTCCTCCATAAGAACCTTGAAGTTTCTATTCAAGTTTTAAGTTTTCTCAGTGAGTTCAAGAATGATTCCTTTCATCTCTTCCTTGGAGATGGTATCAATGTCACGATCATATACCTCATCATTGTTTTGAGCCATGAGGCACATTTTGAGCTCTAGAAGGGGCTTCTGAGGCTGTATCATCATCGTCTGACTCTGTGTCACTTCATGTTTTTGCTGCCAGAGCCTTCCCTTTTCTGAAGGACTTTCTTTAAGGTTGGTGCTTTGATTTCATCTTTGCAGCTGGGTTGTTTTTAGGTTTCCTGCACTTAGCATCAAAGTGCCCTACCGTATTGCAGTCGTAGCATATGAGCTTAGAGTCCCTTGGTGTAGTGGAGTCTCTATTGGGCCTTCCCATCTTTTGAAATATTTTCAAAATCGTTTGCTCAGTATGGCCAACTCCTTGCTTGAGGCTTCTGACTGAGGGTCAAAAAACTCTTTTGCAGCAACCCTTTCCTTTGAATTTCTGATTTGAGCCTTAAGAGAGATGTGCTTTTTTTTTTTTTTCGTCCATCACCTGAGTCTTCCTCTTCTCGATCTCCAAACTGTAAGTCAACATGACACCGTAGAGGTTAGAAAGAGTGGTTTTGACCATTTTCCTAAACTCCCTTTGTTACGAATAACAACCCAAGACAAAAGCGGAACAATAAGGAATAACAAATCAGCGAACAAATGAAATCAGCGAGAAAGTAAATAAGACCAGATTTATATGGAAAAAACCCTCAAGGGGAAGAAAAAACCCACGAAGAACAAAAATCCATTATCAAAAGGGGTTTACAGCGTTTCCTAAACCTGATCACTTAATCTCACTTTGTGTGCACGCAAAAGCCACTAGTAATCGTCAAACAATCGTCCTCTATTGCTTTTTAATCATCATCAGCGAATAAAACCCTAAAATAGGCTATTTATAGGGTCCACGAACAAAACAACATAAAATCGGCCTGTCGCCAGTCGCGCCCGCGACAAGACCAAATCCGTCCTATGCTGATCATTTGCATGCCTGATGCTCTCCTTAAAGCTCTGGATACTCAAGGCAACATCAACAATCTCCACCTTGGCTTGAGTAAACGCACGACAACCAGTGATTCCAACTAGCGATCCTCCCGTGCCAAATCTAACACGTCTTTGCATCCCTTATTCGTGTGGAGGTATGCACCACCACACCATTCAGCATGAAGTGACATGAAGCAAGTCCAAACACCGCTTGAACTTGATCTTTGTGACTCCCTTGGTTAGCATATCCACTACATTGTCCTTTGTGTGTACCTTTCGCAAGTCTATGTCTTTAGAATCCACCCATTCTCGAATCTTATGAAACCTCACATCAATATGTTTTGTCCGAGCATGATAAACCTGATTCTTGGCCAAATAGATTGCACTCTGACTGTCACAAAACACGCAACACCATTCTCTTGCTTGAAACCAAGTTCCTGCACTATATTCCTGAGCCATATAGCCTCCTTTCCCGCCTCAGTCAAAGCCATATACTCTGCCTCTGTGGTGGACAAAGCAACCACATCCTGCAGGACTGACCTCCAACTCACAGGACCACCACTGAAAGTAAAGTCATACCCGCTGGTAGACCTCCTAGAATCCAAATCACCTGCATAGTCTGCATCCACCATACCAACTACATAACTCTTCACATCCTGGCCATTAAACAAGATGCCATAATTTGCAGTTCCAGCCAAGTACCGCAAAATCCACTTTACAGCATTCCAATGCTCTCTTCCTGGATTAGCCATATACCTGCTAACTACACCAATAACTTGAGCAATATCTGGGCAAGTACATACCATAGCATACATGAGACACCCTATTGTATTAGCATACGGCACACGAGACATACGCTCCACCCCTTCATCTGAATCTGGACACTGTTGAGCTGACAGCTTAAACTGAGCACTCAAAGGAATTGCAACTAATTTTGCGTTCTCCATGTTGAACCTCACCAAAATCTTCTCAATGTAGCCTCTCTGAGTAAGCCACAGCTTCTTTGATCCTCTATCACGGACAATCTCCATGCCTAGGATTTTTTTCGCAGTACCAAGATCCTTCATCTCAAATTATGAGCTCAACATCTTCTTCAGCTGAAGAATTGCATCTCTATTCTTCGAAGCCATTAACATGTCATCTACATAGAGACTAAGAAACACAATAGAACCATTATCACAAAAACGGAAATAAGCACAATGGTCATACTCACTACGACAATATCCGTGTGAAATAATGAACCCATCAAATCGTTTGTACCATTGCCTTGGTGACTGTTTCAGGCCATACAACGAACGCTTCAGCTTGCAAACCAGCCCTTCTTTACCAGGCTCCACGAACCCCTTTGGTTGATCCATGTAGATGGTCTCCTCTAAGAAACCGTGAAGAAAAGCCGTCTTCACGTCCATCGGCTCTAGCTCCATATCAAATGCAACGACCAATGCCAAAATCAATCGAATAAATATGTGCTTCACCACTGGAGAGAAGATCTCGTTGTATTCTATACCTTCTTTTTGAGAAAAACCCTTAGCCACTAGACGAGCTTTGTATTTCTCACCCTTCTTAATTCTGACAATCCACTTGCAACCAACTGGCTTCTTTCCTTCTGAAAGTTTCACCAACTCTAAAGTTTGGTTCTTTTTTAGTGACTCCATTTCCTCCACCATAGCTGTCAACCATTTATCACGGTCATCAGAATTGATAGCGTCATGGTAAGAACTAGGATCACCTCCACCAGAAACCAACACGAAAGCAAGCATGTCTTCAAAACCATATCTCTCACTAGCCTTCGGTTTCCGCTTATCTCTACCTAAGGCAATACTGTATGACTCCTGCTGTTGCACTGAACCTGTATCGGCTACAACCTACTCAACCTGGTCAACTTGATCAATCTGATCAATCTCTGTCGAGCACTGCTGATCAGAAACCTACCCATTCGTCTCTGAAAGCTCTATCTCGATCTGCTTATCCTTGACATTAACATTCCCACTGTTTTGTTTTACCATGTGATCTTCATCAAAGACCACATCTCTGCTAACCACTTTCTTCTTTGCTACAGGATCACACAACCTATAGCTTTTCACATCATCCTCATATCCAAGAAAGATGCATTGCTTTGATCTAGCATCTATCTTCGATCTCTCAAAACTCTGCATGTGAACATAGGCAGGACATCCAAAAACTCTCAAAATAGAATAATCCACAGGTTTTCCAGACCATACCTCTTCTGGAATGCGATGATCAATGGCTGAAGATGGACTTCTGTTGATGAGATAACAAGCTGTGTTGACAGCCTCTGCCCAAAAATTCTTAGACAAACCTGTGTTAAACCTCATGCATCTACCTCTCTCCAGCAAAGTCCTGTTCATCCTTTCATCTACTCCATTCTGCTCTTGCGTACCCCTGATCGTGAAGTGCCTGATGATGGCGTCATCTTTACAGAACTGAACAAACTGACCATCTGTATACTCTGTGCCATTATCAGATCTGAGATACTTCAGCTTCTTCCCTCACTGAGTCTCAACTCGTGCCTTCCATTGTTTGAAGATGCTGAACACCTCTGACTTCTGCTTCATAAAATATACCCAAACTCTCCTAGAGTAGTCATCAATGAAGCTCACAAAGTATTGTGCTCCACCTATTGATGTGTCCTTGATAGGCCCCCAGACATCGAAACGTACATAATCTAACACCTCCTTGCTAGAATGAGAAGCTGTCTTAAAGCTCACACGACGTTGCTTCCCAAGAGCACAAAATTTACAGAATTCTAGCTTACCTGATTTCACCCCCTTTAGCAAATTTCTCTTGTGAAGATGTCCCATACCACCTTCACTCAAATGCCCTAGCCGTATATGCCAAAGCTTGGTGTCATCACTAGCTGAATTTGAACCTGAAGCTGCTGTAAACCCAAAACTGTGCTCCTAATTAATCTGTATAAGTTCCTTGTCTTCTTTGCCTTCATAACCACCAGCGATCCCTTTGACACCCTCATGATGCCATTTCTGACTGATACCCCACAACCAGCTGAGTCTAAAGTCCTGACTGATATCAGATTTTTCCTAAGGTTTGGGGCATACCGCACATCCCCCAATGTTCTGACTACCCCATCAAATATTCTGACCTTAATAGTTCCAATCCCAGCAACTCTGCACACTGCATCATTGCCCATTAACACTGAACCTCCATTGCATGGCATCAATGTATCAAACCACTCTCTTACGCGGCACATATGAAATGAGCACCCGGAATCCATAATCCACTCATTTAGCAAAGTATTACCTCGAGCTGCCAAAACTAAACTGTGGGATTCGACAACTCCTGAAGCCACGTAGAGATCACCATCGCTATTGTCCACATTCTCTGCTATACTTGCAGAACTAGATGATTTGTCGGACGACTTGCTTCTATTCTGAGGACATTGAGCTTTCATGTGCCCCTTCTCATGACACTTATAGCACTTCACCTGGGATAAGTCACGAGGAGCTCGTAACTTCGATCTGGATTCCCCCCTGCTACTCATGTTCCTTTGATGACCTCTACTCCTGTTCTCTAACTTAGCAACATATCCCTCCCCAAAACTACTGGAACAAGAACTGCTGATGTCACCTCTTCCATACTCAACTTGTCCTTGCCTACAAGTAAAGTGGTCTTCAAAGTAGCATAGGAACTAGGAAGTGATTTAAGCAAGATCAATGTTTGATCCTCCTCCTCAACTCTAACATCCAGACTAGCCAGCTACGTCACAAGCCGATTAAACTCGGTAATATGGTCATTAAGATCTGTCCCCTCCTTCATCTTGAGGTCAAACAAATCTGCCTTGAAATAAAGCTTATTTGACAATGACTTGGACATGTAAACACATTCTAACTTCTCCCACATCTTCGCCGGTGAGACCTTGTCCAGAACCTGATACTTCACCTGTGGCGCCAGGCTCAATCTGATGGTAGCTACTGCCTTTGCTTCCGGTTCTTTCCAGTCATCCTGTTTCATATCTGCTGGTTTGATTCCTCTCAGAATCTTAAACAGTCATTGCTGCACAAGAACATCCTTGATTGTACTCTGCCAGATGCTGAAATTATTTTTCCCATCAAACGGCTCAATCTTGAACTTAGCCGTATTCACCATTGTCTCAACAGCAGGAACAACACAACAAAGATTCTAGCTTTTGAAATCTTTCAAACCAACTAGAAACTCTGATCAGAATAATTGAATCTAAAGCCCTAGAACCAAAATTCTGAACCCTTCAACCTTGCTCTGATACCACTTGTTACGAATAATAACCCGAGACAAATATGGAATAACAAGGAATAACAAATCAACGAACAAACAAAATCAGCGAGAAAGTAAATAACATCATATTTACGTGGAAGAAATCCTCAAGGGGCAGAAAAAACCCGCGAAGAACGAAAATCCACTATCAAACAACGTTTACAGCATTTCCTAAACCAGATCGCTCAATCTCACTTTATGTGCACTCAAAAGCCATTGGGAATCGCCAAGCAATCGTCCTCTGTCGCCAAACAAAACCCTAAAACAAGTTATTTATAAGGTCCACAAACAAAACAGAACATAAAACCGGCCTGTCGCCCGTTGCGCCCGATACCTCAATACTGTCGTACCCGCGACACGTGTTGCGCCCGCGACTTGCCACGTCGCGCCCGCGACAAGACCAAATCCGTCCTATGCTGATCATTTGTAAGTCTAATGCTCCTTAAAGCTCCAGATACTCAAGGCAACATCAACACCCTTATTGCAGTAACCTTGGTGTCCCACTCAGTGGTGAGACACCTCATAAACTTCAAGTTAATCTTTTGAGGAGAAATATTCTCCCCAAGGTCCCTCAGAGTATTGATAAGAATGTTGAATCTGTCAAAGAACTCTATCAACATCTCATTGTCACTTATCTTTATAAGCTCATATTGTTGAACATGAAGATTCAGCTTGTTTTCATGGATTTCATCTGTGCCACCATTTCTCAATAGCAGGCATCCCATGCCTCCTTTGCTGATTTGCAATGTATTACTAGTTCAAGCATATCACTACCTAGGGATGTTACAATAATCCCTAAGGCTCGCCTGTCAACTTGAATGAGTTCCTTGTCCTACTCAGAGAAATCTTTTTCCTCTTTGTGAATAAGTTTCCCTCTATCATTTGGATCCATAGAAAGACCCATAGGGATGAATCTCCCTTCAAGGATAGTTTTTCTCATTTGTTCATCAGCTTGGTCAAAATGTTACATCATTTTGGCCTTCCAATGATTGAACTTGTGATCCTTGAACAGTGAAACCTGACATGCTTGAAACACAGATTAGTAACTTCTTTACAAGTTAAAAAAAAAAAAAGTAGAGTTCCTTTCCAAAAGGGGATAGCTTGTTGTGAGACTAGGGTGGGGAGGGGGATGAATAGTCTCTCTTTTCGAACCTTTCGGTCAAACTAATAAAAGTTAGTTAGACAATAAAATTGTTCTAAGCTTTCTGCAGTAATGTGGAACCTTACTGCAGTAACGTTGGTTCCTTTTATTTTACTATTGGTTGATATTGATTAGTAGTAGGGTTAAATATAATGAAAACGGTAAAGTAAAAACACAAAGGTTTTTATACTGGTTAGAATATCTAGCAAAAATATGGCTATATCCCTGACTACAGTCTTTCCTTGATTATCAATGTGATAAATCAAGAGGATAGCACTACTTGTGTTTGTTTTAGGCTCATAATCAACCTGTCACTTTATAAAGAGTAAATGACAATACAAATCGATTACAAGATATTTCCTTCTCCTAACCAGGACTTAGAACAGCCTCTTGAAATCATTTGTCTAACACTAGTGCTATTCAGCTCTGCTTTTAATAGCTGACTCAGATCATCAGCTATCAACTTCTTTCTCAGCTCACTTGAAGTCGTTGTTAAACTCACCCTTTCTTGAAAACGTCATTTTCATGCCATGTTGGAACCATATTCACAAATCCGTGACCTCTAGTGTTGATGCAGAGAAGTACGCTGACACAACACAAAAGACAACTCGTGAACTTTGGCTTCTTCTGAACCCTTCTATAGAACTCAGCCTTTTTGCTCCTCAGCCTTGCTGCAGTAACCTCATAGAAGCAATTAAAGATTCACTTCTCTTTCATCTGGATCCTTCTGTTGAACTCAGCCTCACTGCCATGCCGTAGTAACCTTGGTACATACTGGGATATTATAAGACTAAAGTTTATCTATCACTCCATTTCTATACATCATGGGTTTCACTCAACACCCCCCTTCTGAACGGTCTGAAGGGACTTGTACAAGATATCCTTTGCCCTCTTCTTCATCGTCACCTCCCACTCGATCCTGACACGCTCCGTCAGCTCATACCTCCACCAATAAAGATCCTACACACATTTTAAAAAGATTTAGATATATCAATAAAAATATAAAATGAACTAAAAATCAATTTTAAAAACATTCAAAGAGATGTCATACATACTCTGAAAACACCCCACATCCTATCCCTCTCCCACAAAGACATCTCCCTCCAACATGTCCACGTCCCCGGACAACAACTCTCAAACGAAACGGAGCAGCTAGACACAACGCTATGATGATCAAAATTGAAACACATAAAATACAAAGTTGGGAAAAAAAAATAAAAGCTAAACATACCATAGTCCATCGAGATCTAACACCTATCGTAGCCGCCCACTCCCAGCGTACTTAGTCTCCTCATCTACGTAAGCAAATGAGTGTGATAACGACGGATGAGGAGAGCCATACTGTCCAACAGCTGGTGATCTAGAAGGACGTAGAGCTGATGATATAGAAGGACGCGGAGCTGGTGAAATGGAGGGTCGAGGAGGAGCAGATGGGGGGTCAGGTATAGGTTGGTCCTCCTCGAGGTAATCACCCTCATCAAACAGCAAAGTCGTGCCTATATCATGGAATCCAGCTGATGATACACTACCTCAGCTACCTATATTTTTGTTGAAGTGTGTGTATGTATATTTATTTACGATACCTAAAGAAAAAGAAAAGTACATAAATCTCTGGTACAAGCGCAAAATTTACAAATTGATTTTTTACCTCAGCCTCAGCCTTGACCTCTATCACGTGTACCACCTCTGTCGGCACTAGCTGAACTACATCCCATTAGTAGGTTTCTTACAGACATCTACAAAAAAAGATCGATATATATATAATATTGTAAAAAAATTAAAAGCTCGCTAGAGGAGTAATATTAATTGAAAAAATAGGTCTAAAATCTGAATTGGCTAACAAAAGCTTACAAATGAATCATTCTTATCATCGTCCTCATCATCTTCCAATTTGGATGATTTTTCAACTTCATCATCAAACTCTTCCTCTTCCTCTGTCTCTTTTCTTCAGAAGTAAGATCTTCATCCTCAAGTATTTCAACTTCCCCTTCATCCTCTCCCTCTTCTTCTTCCATCCTAGCTTCTTCATCATTGTCAAACTCAGGGGGCATTAGGGAGACTGGTGTGTCACTTCATTCGAAAAGCTATAACTTCGTGTTGAGATTCAATCATCCCTCTGTCTTTCATTCGAAACACAGCCCACCATTGATCTCTAGATGCGAGGCTCGTGTATGGAATATAACACACTTGCAGAGCTTGATTTGCTAAGATGAATAGATCATATCCCCTTCAGTATCTCTTTGTTTTTTCAATCTCAACCAATTAATATCTCTCATGCACATTCATTCCCCTATCAAAGTCAAACCAATCACATTTGAAGAGAATCGTTTGATATAATCTTTCATCCCTGATATATTGCAGCTCCACTATCTCCTTAACGATATCGTAGTAATCATTCTCACCATCTCCTTTAACCCATACGCCATAATTCTCAGTGGCTTTATTGGAGCCATATTCTAAAGTTTCAAGCAAATACCCATATGCACAAAGGGGATTCATGACCTCTTGATTTAGTATCGACCCCAGGCCCAAAATAGTTTTTACAAAAGTTACTCTGCTCCTCCATAAGATACGCCTCACAAATAGAGCCATCGACATGTGCTTTGTTGTCAATCTTTCCCTTCAAGTGAAACAAAAACCTGAAGGCATGAGAATTTCAACTTAAGTATATTTCTAGGATTTTTTTGAGGTTAAAAAAATATGTAAGCTATGGATTATACACTTCAAAAGGCTACATCCATCTGTAGTGAACCAGTCCGACAATTTTAGCCTCATGGGGAAGATGAAAAGATAAGTGTTTCATAAAATTTAAATATACAGAAGGAAACAATCTTTCTAACTTGCACAAAATCTCAGATATCTGCCTCTCCAATCTCTTCATATCTTCACGGCGAACAACATTACCACAAAGATCTCTAAAAAATAAACTGAGCTTCGTTAAGACACTACACATATGATTGGATTGAAACAGCTCCTTGAAGACAACAGAAAGTACACTACAATAAAACAAGGAGTTTGCGACAACGCTGTCGTAAAATTTGTGAGGATATACTTATATTTGTCTGTAAATAAAGGATTGCGATAGAATACAAGTTTCGTCGTAAATTTACTACAGAACTGTCACTATTTTATGACGAAACCCACTGCCTGTCTCAAATTTGCGACGAAAAAAGGCCTTCTGTTGCAAACCTTTAGTTATTGACCCTGGCTGCTTTCCTCCTTCAAACCATTTTTCCCCCAAATCAAATTTTCACTTCTGTCGGCGATTTCCACCACAACCCAACTCCCTCTCCGGCGACTACCACGACCCACCTCTCCCCCACTCTCTCTTCCACCTCCCACCAACAGACGCCTCCAGTCGAGCTACGCCAGCCATCAACCTGCCGCCGAGCTCTGCCAACCACCAACCACCCGCCAGGCCGCCGTAGCCCCACCAATCACCTCCCACTCACCAGGCCACCGCAGCTCCGCCAGGCACCTCCCACCACCACCTCAAGTCCAAAGCCTAATTTTCCTAAATTATTAAAGTGTATTTCTAACCTTAACTTAAATTATCTTTGATTTATTGTTTCGATTTATTTATTACTTAATGTTAGATTGCTTCAAAGGTTGTTTGGATGATTGGGTTGTTTGCGACGGGTTGTCGGAGATTGTTTTGATGATTGTGTTGTTTGGATGATTAGGTATACAAAATCATCTAAAGGAAACATAGCGCCTGCGTAAAAATACAGAGCGGCTGAAGGAAACAGAGCGCCTGTGTAAAAACATAGAGCGCCTGAAGGAAATAGAGCGCCTACGTAAACACACAAAGCGCCTGAAGGAAAAACACCGGTATATGCTTGTTTTGGGACCAACCCGGTTCCGGTTCCGGTCCCGAGTTTGCAAACCTTGATTTATATTAAAATCAATTCATGAGCTTATTGTTTGAACTACCCAATTTTAGTTATTACAACAACCTTTATTATTCTTCCTCATCATCCTCCTCTTCTTCCCCATCTTCCTCCTCCATGTCGTGTTCTGTTTCTTCTTCTTTTTCTTTCTGTTTCTTAGTCCTCTTCTTCCTCCTCCCTTTCTTCAACATCTTCTTCTTCGTCAGCTCTATCCATCTCATCATCTCCATCATCATCATCATCATTCTCATATTCTATCTCCTGTAATGGTTGGTGCGTGCTTTTGTAGGCACGGCAAATTAGAATTTTTATGCACTCACTCTCACTCAAGGAATATAAAATTAATGCAATAGTGGAAGTAAGGGTCGAACCCACAGGGACGGTCGCAATATTATTTATCTTTCCTTAGTCACTATAAAGAACCATTGCAAATATGAAAATTAAGGTTTAGGGGGGTTGTTTGTTGTAACAAACTACTTTAAACTAAACTAACTAGTTCGAACAGAAACTAAGATATAACTAAGATAGAGAAGAGTTTTCTTAAGTTGGGAGAAATATAGGGACGATGAATGAATCATTTCGAGTCACTTAGATCAATCATGGATGTTCCTGAATTTTAGATGTAATGATTAACATGGAATGCCTGTAATGAATTTTGGCTTAACTCACTACGTTCCTTATCTTCTAACTTCCAATTAGCTTGGATAGTTAAACTAACTCAAGAGATCTAAATCATTTCAATTAGCTCAAACATGATTTGAAAAAAAGAGTTGAATCATAACTTGGAACTAACATTTATAACAACCATAACAATTGGCTTAAACTAATCATGTTACATGCATATGAAACCATTGATTGTATATGACAATTAGCTTAAATCATATTATATCAATTAACTACTAATAAAACCACTTAGTGCGATTATAGCTTTAACCTGTGTATATTAGGTGATCAATATAATAAACACATATTATATGATAATTCTAACAGGTTTTATGCATCATTTCGTCGTCAAACACCTCTGCTTTATGTCATATGGTCAATATCTCATGATCAAAGGTCTTCAAAACTAATCAGCATCCCTACTAATGAACTACTCGCACATAAGCATTGAATATAGCATGAAATTAAACATGACAATGTAAACAAACATTCTGCAGAGATTGAATAACCGAGAACGAAGGTTTTACAGCACACGACGCGTTCCAAACTAATGTCCAATGAATTCCTATGCGTTTGCGGATCAAAACTCTTCCAAATTCCCTCCAAGGCTTGTCTTTCTTTGCGTCACTCGCCCCCTTGATCGCCTCTGCCTCTCTGAGTGTCTCCCCCTCTGTTCTCTTATTAGAATAACCATAAGAGATGTATTTATAGGCGAGGGCTTGCAACCAGATCGATCCGACGGCTAAAACTCATTATTTTGTATCTGGAGACACGTCCCGGCCGCGACCATGCCTGTCGCGTCCGTGACAGATTAAAATCTGGAAATTGCTGAAATACCACCGTCGCGCCCGCGACAGATGGGCGTCGCGCCCGCGACACACTGTATGCCCGCGACAGATGGTCGTGACCGCGACAGGTGTGCAGTAAACCTTAAAACCAAAACTAAAAATATTGAACGACGTCCAAAAATTCTAAAAACTTATAAATGACATGTAAACATATCAATCTAGCTAAAAACATCGCCGTAAAAACTCTCGAAGCACGTGAAATGACGCCGAAACGTGAAATGCGGCTTTTTGAGTTCATGGTTTGTCATTTTCTTCATTCTTTTTCATTTTTGCTCCAAACTTTACGCCAATCTGCCAAAAACACGAAAGCACTGCAGTACCGACATTTCAAGACAAAAAGACACTAAAAATATAATTTAGATAATATAAAAGGAATAAACCAAACGTTTAGAATAAAGAAATGATGTGTGTTTTCGTACACATCACATACCCATCTCATGCCGTGTGGTCCCTTAAGTTCGTTGCGGGTTATGCGTGATATGCGTGATATTCATACACATCACATACCCATCTAACCCCTTTTCCGATTTTTTATGCGTGATATGCATACTATTAATATGCTGTTATGACAGCGGTGGTGGTCGGGTATGGTGGTTATAGTGAAGCAATACCGTCGGAAGGACGAGGATGTGATTAGGACGTTTCGTTATGCGTTAAGCTCGTGGCGGGAAAATATGCTTGGTTTGGCTTAAAAATTGGTGAAACAATTAACATTGCTTGATATTATGTCACGGTGGGGTGTAGGGACGATCGTACATAACCCGGGATAATTTAGAAATTTTTATGTTTCATATTAAAAATAAACCCATGCGTTTGTGCGCTTTCTGCGTACTTATGCCAATTACGATGATTTATTAAAGTTTATCGTTAAATCGTGATAATGAATACCGAGGGCTAAAGTTATGTACATGGGGGTGATCAGGTTATTAACGAGCCTTTTTACGTGATCGGAAAAGGGGCAAAAATAGTATTTGCTATTATTATACATACATATACCCTCCCAAGAAAATAAACGAAAAACGACGTTAACATCGTAAAAATAAATGGACATGCGGATGTAAGTCATAACTCAAAAATGAAAGAAATGAAGAACTCATGAGAACTAATGCAAATCGATCCAATAAGGGTCTCTTGTCAAGAAAGTTAATCCTAACGTCTTTTCTTGGATCCGAAACGATCGTTTGTTGGAATTCTTAATAATGTCATCAATTGGGATCGATGTGGTTATCATCAATGTCTTACTGTTAAGCATCATTCCTTGAAAACTCTAACTGAGTCGTGTTAATTGAGTCATGGTAACGGACAAGCGGAGACTAGTTAGGGAGAGGAAAGCAGCGACCTGTCCTCTTCGCGTGCACGTAATGGCACTATGATACCGTGGGTAGCTACCCAAACATACTAATCGGGTCTAACTAACCTGTTGGATCATATATATATATAAAAAAATGCTTGAGAGAGACTTGCCCTGTCAATTGTTGGATCCCCATGGTCTATATCAAAGTGGTCAGAGTTGATCATATCTTCAAAGTTTGGTTTCATGTGGTCTTGTCCTAAATTATCAGATAATAATAATGTGGAAATACACATAAAGCGGATATAATAGTATTGTTTGACTAATATGGCATAAGTATATATTTTCTTTCCTTACTTTCCTTCAGGGGTTTTCTCTGGTCCGTCATAGTCGTGGAAAAATCCCCTGGAAATGAAATGCATCACATTGGTTACTGAGGTTTTTGGCTCACGGGGTATGTGATTCATTTTCAGGTTCGAGGCAAAATGACGTTAGACATGTTAGTGTGAGCGTGCATGCATTTAGATGCTTTCATCTACTTTGGAAATAAATGTAAGCTTAACATGTAATTGATGACTATGTTTAGTTGAAATATATAATGTTTGATTACTGGAAGGAAACTTGCTAATAAAATATAAAGGCTTTCTTTGGCAATGTAATAGTCATGTATAAGTAGTTCCCTTCATTTCTATACTTAAAATTCGATGGAGTTGTTTCGCCTATGGATTTTATTTGTAGCATCATAATGTCATGTGTCACATGTGCTGGATGTCGGGGCATTATATTTGAGTGAGTTGAGTGCCCGGCTCCTGTCTGGCCAATAACTTATCCTACACTGCAGCTCGACGAGCTTTATACTCTGCCTATATATCATGAGGAGTAACAAAAACATAAGTTCTTTAATTTTACAAAAATCTTAAATAAACTTGAATCTAGCATTGGAATCGTAACATAAAAACTATGTATATATATAAAAAGATTGATTTACAAACACTCCCTTTGCTCTATCATCACAGACCTCCATCTCCTCACCCGATGTCCGCACAATGCCTTTCTTCCCGTGCATGTGCTCTAACACCTCAACCTAATCTGGCATCCTCTTCAACATCTTAGGCTATGTTAGGGATTTTATTTACCAAAAAAACTATATTATAAAAAATAAACAGCTTACCAAAAAAAAAAAAAAAAAAAAAAAAAAAAAAAAAAAATTTTAAAAAAAAAAAAAAAAAAAAAAAAAAAAAAAAAAAAAAAAAAAAAAAAAAAAAAAAAAAAAAAAAAAAAAAAAAAA
>JAOVYX010005455.1:0-37422 GCA_035668315.1 Drosera spatulata
GAGCCTACGACAGATTTGCAAACTGGGTTGAAGAAGTTTGTCAAGTGGTATCTGAATTACTACCCGGATTCGAAGAAAAGGAGTTTTTGGTGAATCATGTATTTCTAGTTAGGTTTCAGTTTCATCTGGTGGTTTCCTATGTTCTGGTGTTTTCAGAGGTGGAAGTGTGGTTCCTGCTGTGGTGCTGATATGGTGCTCATGTGGTGCTGATATGATGCTGATATGGTGATTGCTGTTGGTCACTCGCATAGCATTTTGGTATAGAGCAGTGACGGGAAGTTGGTTGAGTATTTCAGTGTCTCTTGCCACAAATTCACTTTGTTCTTTTGGTAGGTTGTGATTAATAGTTCTAGGAAGAATATGTTGATTTGCCCTGAGAGCAGATTCAGTTACCCTGGACTTTGAATAAAAAACAATGGTTCATTGATTCGCTTATCCTGGCATCGACTTCCTGGTTTTCTCCGCATCTTTGCATCTAATTATGCCTTAATTGCTTTTATTGTTCCGTTTATGTTCTTTGATTATCTGTTGAAATCTATATCTTGCTGCAAACGTTATAATAAATGCCTAAGTGGACGTGCCTGTATTTTGGGCGGGCTGAAGCAAAGCTCGGCTGCTTGTTCCAGCGACTTGTCTTTCTGAGGATGCATTTACGACATTTTCTTGGGTATGGTCGAAGTGCTTGTTTATGATTACATTTTATTGTGCAGGCAGATGAACCATTCTTATGTAAGGATCAATAAATTCAGCTGGTGAATTTGTTCCGAGTTTTGCATTGTGTCTTGATGTAAGTTGTACTGCATTATGTTTCTTGTTTTTGCTGTTGTATCGCCGGAGAGCACTAAGCAGTATCAATGCAGAAAGTGAGAGGTTAATCTGGTATGCCCAGTTGCGAATCAAATCCGAGAATCTGATGGATCCGAATATCATAATCAAATAACGATCAAACACAAACAAAAAATGAAATGAAACACAAGAGTTTTTCTCCCCATGTCACCCACAAACAATCCACTAATGGAATCATACGATTATAATGATCGTCTCTCGTTCTCACTTAATCTCACATTGTGTTTCCTCAAAACCATAGGAAGGCTCGTTCTCAATCCTACATAATAGATCTAATATATGGGTGTATTTATACACCCAATAAAAAGAAGATAGAAATAAATCTCGGATCGATCTCGCACCGACGTGCATCGTCCAGGAAGAAGCTGTTTCCAGCCATGACACAGGCACTGCCGTGCTCCAATAGCACGGGCCGTGCCTAGGCCCTTCGTCCAACTCTTCTTTTTCTTCGTCGTGTATCACTCCTAACAACGATCCGAGCGCTTCTACGACAATTCAACAATCTCCACCCTTCACACACATCCTGCAACACTTGGAATCCAACTGATCAATTGAGATTAGATTTTTCCTCACACTAGGAACAAATATGACACCTTCCAAGGTACAAACAGTCCCATCAAACATCTTGATCTTGACTGTACCCATTCCAAGGATGTTGATTGTCTTACCATTACCCATCCGTATGCAACCTCCACTATTGGGTACAAGCTTGTAAAAAAGATCTCTACCCTGGGAAACATGGAAAGAACGTCCTGAATCAACAAACTAATCAGAATCGATATATTTTTCTGTCATAGAATCTTTCTGGAGATCCGATGAATATGAGATCACATAGAGCTCTCCATTGATGCCGTGGTTCCTTTTTTGCCACATTCGTAGAACTCGACTTTCTCCCTCTGTTCTTGTTCTTTGGACACTCCATCGCGTAATGGCCCATCTTGTGACACTTGTAGCACTCCACCTGAGCCTTATCTTTTATCCTCTTTTTGGACTTGGACCTTGCTACTAAGCCTTCTCCTTTGTTGGTAGGAATGGGATTCAACCTGCTCGTATCAAGCATCGCAGAAATCCCATCTTTAACCTTGAAATTGTCTCTCTCGACAAGTAAGGTGATCTTGAATCCATAATAGGAACTAGGAAGCGACTTCATAAGATCAAGGTTTGATCTTCTGGATCTACCTTCACTTCTAAACTGGTCAACAGAGTCATCAACTAGTTGTACTCAGACAAGTGATCGTTCAAATCCGTGCCTTCCTTCATCTTTAGATCATATAGATTAATCTTCAATGATAGATGGTTTGATAACGACTTTGATATGTAGATCTTCTCTAGTTTCTCCCACAACACCTTGGAAGAAGTCTCCGTCAAAATCTGATATTTCATCTTTGGCGTGAGACTCAAGCAAATGGTAGCTGTTGCTTTCTCTTTCATCTCCTCCCAATCTTCGTCCTTCATGTCAAAGGTTTTTTACATTTAAGTGCCTTTGATAGTTCCTGCTGGACTAAGATATCCTTAATTGTACTCTATCAGATACAGAAGTTTGTCTTCCCATCAAATGGCTCGATCTCGATCTTCATCATATTCATCATCTGCTTGTCTACGCAACTTACCAACTCCGAAAAGCTTCAATCTTTATCAAAGATCCGACCTTTATCACAAAGATCCAGTCTTTCACCCCAAAGATCCGAACTTTCCTCTGCGTGATGCAACCTGAAGCTCTAATACCATTTGTTACGAATCAAATCCGAGAATCTGAATACCACAATCAAGTAACGATCAAATGCAAACAAGAACTAAAATGACAACACACGAGAATTAAATTGGGAAAACTCAAGAAATGAGAGAAAAGCCCCATCAAGAAACAATCCACTAAACTAATCACATGATTACAATGGTCGTCTCTCTCAAACTCACTCAAACTCATCTTGTGTTTCGCTCAAAATCCTAGGAAAGTCGTTCTCAAATGTACATAATAGATCTAGTATATGGGTGTATTTATACACCTAATAAAAAGAAGATAGAAATAAATCTCGGACCGATTTACACCAGCCCGCATGATCGTGCTCTTTGAGCATAGTCCGTGTCTAGGAAGAAACTGTTTCCAGCCATGACACAGGCATGTTCGTGCTCCAACAGCACGGGTCGTGCCCAGGCCCTTCATGAACCTCTTCTTTTTCTCTGTCGTGTATCACTCCCAACAACGATCCGAGTGTTTCTATGACAATTTGTACATGCCCCCTTTTTCTTTTCAAAAAGAAAAGAAAAAGAAAAAAAAGAACTGTATTAAATATGATTATGCTGATTTGAATACAACGAGAAGCTGGACCTTAGCTCAACTAGTGGTAGTAGTTTGAATTCAATAAGTCGGCCGGACCTAAACTCAGCAAGTAAATATGCATACTATTCACATGTATCAGTTCTCGTGGATTAAGCAAACTCGGTTTCAAGTAATTCATAGGTTTCAAGTATGATACTCCGCATGCCAAGAGGAAAAACTATGTTAAACAATACTTGTGACATCGATTAATAAGGATACACTAGATCTTGATACATTAATGTTTTTTCAGATGTTATCCTATTACTCCATCTGACCAAGTGGCTAATGGTATATTGATTAGAATTAAAACTAACTTGATACACTGGATGGTCGAAGTTAACAACACCAAATCACCAACCTAAGCCTAAGATCAATTATGAGTGCAAGTCCAAGTCCAAGAGTAAGCTCAAACCCAAGATCCTTAACTTAACCCTTAAATATTCTACCTAGATTTTTATGGATATAGGTTATATAATATTATCTAGAATGTTCCATGAAAATATCTTATATAATATTAATCTTAGGATTATTATTGAAGTACTCTAGAAAGTCTCTCCTAACTATTAGATTATTTTAATCCTCATCATCCATTTGAGAAGGTGAGTAGTATAAATAGAACCTATGCCATTGTTGAAAGATCATCCAAGAGTGATCAAGTCAGGTAGGAGTCTCCTAAGTGTAAGGGTAAGTTATGTCCGGAAAGTGTGTAGTGCTTTTATTAAGTTGTGAAGTTTAGAGGTGTGAGCGTTGTTATCTTTTTCACAATATCAATAGAGTGTTTCGTTTGGTCACACTCTCATCCTTTTAAACTCAACATGGATTGTCTGAGTGAAGCCTATAAATAAACATGCCAATCTATGAGTTATGGACATTTTGATCCCATACATATACTTGTGTATCGATTGTTTAATTATAATAATCAACACTTATCAAAAGACGCATATTATAATAGGGGATGAAATATATTCGAAATATACCTCATCACCTACTTGCATACTTGCGAAATGCATCTAACCTTATACAAATAGAGCTCTCACAAAAAAAGCACAAGAATCCTTACATGATACACAACCTGAGAGACCTCTATACCAAAAGAAGAAAACAACCTATGCAATAGTACTCCATCTATCCCTCATCCTTACATCACCAGGATAGATCACCTACCCTTTCATCAGCGCGATCTCATCCACTGCCAGCCTTCCAAGATGTTCGAGTATCAGCATATGGTCAGGCTTGACATATCGAAATATGGCATCGTTTCTGGACCTCCACACTTCCTATACCATTGCACAAAATATTACCCTTAAATCCTTTTGGTAACGACATTTTCTTTCAGCCTTCTTGCCATGTAACCAAACACGTCCTTGCAAGAGACTCGTGGAATGACAATGGAGCATCTTCTGGACCATTCATCTGCCAAAAACCTTGTAAAAGTACATGTAAAAAAGAGATGGTCATGAGTTTCGATTTTATCATCACAAAACACACATGATACCAAGTCAATCCTTCCTATCCCAATCATCCTATCTTGTGCTGAGCCTCTGATTACCACCATCCAACATACAAAGATGTCTTGGGATAAAACATGATGACCAAACCAGATCAAACTAGTCAACCAAAACGCCCTTTGATTTGATGCTATCCCATGCAATTGTTGTAGAGAATCCATCTTGTGACCCTTTATGCTAGGTACATACATCAATTCCCCTATGGATCAAAGGCAGCTACTGGTTTTGAAATAAACATGTTGCATATCGAGGTAAATCCCACGTTTCATCTTGTATGAACATTGCAAGTGTGGATGCCCTACTTTCCCTTTCATCATCTGCATCAGGGTCAATCACAAGGTGAAGAGGACCTAAAGTACACAAATAATCATACCAAAATTTACACAAGCACCATCTCTAATCCTCCATCTCACATAAGACTGAACAAGGCGCCTAATATGTATCATTTTCTTGAAACTCCAAGAACAACATCTGGCGCCTCATCCAGAAGGACTTATCCCTTATTAGGTTCGTCCTTACCTAGGTTACCCATATTGTGTCTTCATGTGTAATCAAACTCCATATATGCTTGAGAATAAGGCACTGGTTCCATTCTTTGAGATTTTTAAGACCAAGACCATCTTCCTCTCTAGGTAGACAAATGATCTTCCAAGGCACTTGGGCTCCTCCATGTTTCATAGACACACATCTCTATAGGAAATTTCTACATATCCTATCAATTTCATTTAGCACCAATTTAGTAAGCATAAACACTGATGCCCGGTATTGCTGGATAGCCTACAATACTTATCTAACATAGACTAGTCATCCAGCATAGGAGAGGCATCTGTTTGAGTACGCCATGACCTTCTCTCTTAGCTTGTCTATGAGTCCCTTACAATGAGACATATTAAGGCTAGTAGAGATTAGAAGCAATCCCAGGTATTTTGATGGCAGGACACCCAATTTGAAACCCTAAAGATCCAGTATCTGAGATACAAGATTGTTATCCACAACTGACATTAATATCTCACTTTTGTCCAAGTTTGGTCTCAGACTAGATCATTCAGAAAAAGCATCAATACTTCCCTTCAAGAGACTCAAAGACCTCATATTACCCTCAACAAATAGCAACACATCATCAGCTAAAAAGGAAAGATAATCTAGTTTCTTACACCTTCAGTAAAAGAAAAACCAGACATAGCAGTATAGGAGTGAATTATGCCTGAGAATACTTCTATGGTCAGGATAAACAAATAAGGAGGTCAAAGGGTTGCTTGTCTTAATCCTCTTCCACTCCTAAAGTACCCCTTCAACTCCCCATTAATAGATACAGATAAGTGTGCAGTGGTAATTGCTTCTTTCAACCATGAGATCATCAAGTTAGGTACTTGGAATGCATGCAAAGCTTCAAATAAAAAATTCCAGCTCAGAGTATCATATGCTTTTTGCATATCAACTTTGATAGCAACCCTAGGGATATGTGGCTTAAGATGATACCCCTTAATAAGCTCCTAAGCAATGAGAATGTTATCACAGATCCTTCTTCCCTTTACAAAAAATCCTTGGCATGGATGAATGATTTTAGGCATTCCCAATGCCAGTTTGTTTGTCAATATCTTGGATATGCACTTGTATATTGTGTTGCAACATGATATTGGCCTATAATCTATAATACCTGAGGGATTCTTGTACTTTTGTACAAGTGCAAAGGCAATGGCATTAACCTCCTTCAAGATCCTCTTATTTTTGAAGAATACAACAACAACAACAAACACATCTCTCCCTATAGTCGACCATGCTGACATGAAAAACTCAACTGTGTATCCGTCAGGGCCAGGTGCTTTCCCTTTAGACATTGACAATAACACCTCTTTGATCTGATTTTTAGTGATTTCTGCCACCATAGTGTAATGTCCTATCATTCCTGAACCTATCAGAGGAAACCACGTAGCGTTATCGTCATTGAGGCCCACACAATCCCAGCAAGACTCAAACAACTAACCAGGTTTAGGCATAAGAAACAAATGAAAATACCAACAACACTAATCTCTCAATCATTCAATTTACAAAAATTTTAATACAATATTATTTCTAACCCAAAATGGAGTGCCAGTTTTACAAAACTATTTGGATTTGTACATGTATGCATCCTCGCTTTCTAATTCATCCCATCACTATTCACCATACCTGAAAAGAAAATAAACAGAAGAAAGAAAAACAAGTAACCGTGAGCAAAAAGAGCTCAACAATGTGCCGGCTCCCTTATCAGGGGTTTTACGAGAGAAATAAAAAAAAAAGATCACTTAGATCTTTTATTTCAGCACATTGAAATCAGCATATCAGTTAGACAGAATAGAATAGTCTCTAAAACCAGCATACAGAGTCACTAGTTAGCCATAAACACAGAGAAGAACTATCTCAGAGACCAGAAGCACAAAGCTATCAACAGTCATCAAAACTCCACATCAAAGAAACTGCCATCAACTATCATCAGCACCCAACAACAAGAAAACTAGAAGCACAAATGTAATACCCAAGAAATTTTGAGAATTTAAAAATGAATATATAACATACGTACAGTACGTACGTAAATAAAGCACGAATAAAAGATGTTACATATAACATTACGAATTAAAATATAGCCGTGCATAAAGGTTATAGATTTAATCCAAGGAAATATTTGATTACTAAATCTAATATAACGATGGAATATTTGGGATCATTAGTTGAACGCGCCAATAAATATTACGAACGAATAACGTTAAAACGTTATAAACATTATGCGTAAGGGCTATCGATTTAATCCAATAAATAATGGATTATGATCTCGGGAGGTCATATGGGATAAATCTATCGAGGCAAATAATTTATCGATGAATTCATATTACGATATTTGGGTGAATAATAGACTGAACGAGACGTATCGTGGGACGGAGTGGGATATTTCGCACTCTCACCCACTCCTCCACTACCCGCCTCCCTTTCTTCCATCACCCGCACCCACTCCCACCATCACTCCCACTCTCACCTGCTGCCACCATCTTCTCCAGCCAGCCGCCGCAGCTGTCACCACCTCGGGCCAACGCATCATCATCATTTACGAAGCCACCACCAGGAGACCATCACCTCGATCACACCACCAACACCAGCTGCCCGGCTAGTTAACATCAACGGATTCGTTCGTGTGATCATGTGCATCAAGGATCATCGTTAATAGAGATAACCTCACTCATCCGAGACGCCTCTTTGATTCGTTCACAAGCTTCCTTTGCAACTCGTGCGTGTTTGGGATATGTTATGCTGTGTTTGATGTGTGTGCAATGGTTTGGAAGTGTTGTGGTGTTATTTGAAGGATCCGTGGTGTTGGACGGAAGTTTTCTGCGCATTCTGGGCTGAAGAAAAGTCGCGGCCGTGACCATCCTGGGTCACGCCCGCGACGGGGAAAATCTGGCGTTTTGGCATGCCAGGCGGGTCGCGCCCGCGACGGCCTAAGTTGCGCCCGCGACGGCCTTCTGGCCAAGGAAAACATTGATCTCGTGCTTCGTACCTTATACCTAAATACGTATTTGAGATATATAACCCACACACATAGAAATATAACCTGAAACATGCATATATGATCACGTTTGTTATGTGGAGGGATATTTGGGATCGAAATGAACTAGAATGCACCCTTATAATGTATATACCCTCACGGAAAATAAATGAAAGAGACTGCTAAACGATTAATGAAAAGGGAACGGGGGATGTGGAGTATAGTTACACTATCCATGTGAACTAATGAAAAGCAAACGAATAAGAAATATCCCCTCCTTGAATTGATAAGGATGGCATTGACATCCCTTGTGGATCCGTTGGATCGTTGGTCCGTTTCCTTGAAATTATTGAGAAGGTCGAACACGGTGTCCCTTCTTTGATCCATTACGATCATCTGTTTTTCTTTGAATAGCCTCGGTGGCTTGGGTTTGAGTCATTGCACTCCAATGTTATCCATCTGAGTCATCGTCACGGGTAAGAACTAGTTCGGGAGCGATGGGCATCCCCCATGCTCTTCGCATGCATACAGCGGCTTCTACGCCGTAGTGACGGGGCCACGGGTCGCTCTCTGCAGGGAGGCCCAAATTATCTCAATGCAAGCAAGTGATACCTCATTGAATGTGCACAAGAGGTGCAAGGCGACGCACAGAGTAGGCAGGTGTGAAAACAGAATTTATTGGGTAGCCTGGATGACGATTGACACTTTACTTTATCTCTGTACTCCGAGTCGGTCATATCCTTGGAGTCGCCGCTTTTGAGTCAAATCATGAACCCTAAATAAATACAAAAGAAAAGAATGACTCTTAAAAGCGATACAAAGCCATATAAAGCAATGAAAAACGATGCTGGTTGATATGACGCCCATATTTTCTTATTACATAAAAATATTTTAGGGACTTTCGACGGTTGCCATAGCCGTTAGCGGAAGTTGCCATATTTTCTTATTCATACATCTGAGGTTGTTGAGCTTCGTTAGCTCGCGATTATGTCTTTCAATTGCAGGTGTGCCCCCAACAGCACCTGAAAGCTCTTAGTGTGAGCATACATGCATATAGATGAATCCACGTACTTCGGATATTATGGCAGATCAGATGTCTATTTTGTTTAATGTAATAATCGATTTGCATTGCTTTTGCCCCAATGCTGTAATTAAAACAGGTATTCGAAGTTGTAAGCTATGATTGTGGTTACTGTTTATAGTTTCCTTGACATCTATACCCCTAAACCCATTCGCTTTATTTGGCCTTGTCACGGACTGGGTCCGTGACGGCATAACGCCCACGTGTCATCCGGTATGGGAATTCGGGGGTGTTACAACAAACCATCAAACAGTCAACAAAATTTGACAACGTAAACCACGTCATACTCCCGACAACGACAACATCACCAAACTAACCAAAGTGATAACACCCGTCTTGCAATGTAACCTGACTCACACAAACAATATTCAGAACATACCAGGCTCGGACAGTAAACCTGTGACTTAGGCCAAACACTTTTCCTTTCTTTTTCTTGTCATTGCATGGATCATCCAGTAGAGTGGCCAAGCCCTTACTGAAGTCCTGGTTCTCCTGCAATGAGTTTCCAAGTAAACCAAAATGATCTCCTTGGATCGCTGCATGCATACAAGGTGGATACTTGCCATATCCCCCCTGACCAGTACAATAAACACCAACATGCCTAGTCACAGTGTAACACTATCTACCCAGACTCACAACTAACCAGGCAGTGACCAATCAAGCATCATATAAAATTATTAAATGTTAATCAATCACAAATAAGCTTCCATACCATTCATAGCACACAGATCCCACCACCTAGCACATCAAATCCAGAACATAGAACCCAGTTTCCAGCACACAGCACACAGAACATAGCAAATTGAACCCAAGGCCCAACATCCCGCTCATAACACTATTCAATAGCACCTAGTGCTTTACAATCATAATGTTATTATATTTTATGTAAGTCACGACTTGTGACTATGCTTCATAGATTCAGATGCACATAAATATACTCTCAAGTATATTGTTATGCATTGCCACATAATTAATGCAACTAAATATTACCATAACTTTAACGAATAATCTAAACGTTACCATCGAGTTTAACGAAAACTAAATGTTACAGTCAACTTTAACGAAATGTATACGTTTCTATCGAGTTTAACGAAAACTAACCGTTACAGTCAACTTAAAAAAATCGAAACGTTGCCATTAATTTTAATGAAAACTAAACGTTATCTTTAGTCGTAATCTTTCACACGTTACCATTCGTTTGTCACTTTAAAGTCAACGTGCACCGATGTTCGATCCTAGCATAAAATTCCATTGCATGTCAATATATTTCATATTAAATCAATTGCATTTCCATAGAATTTATCATATTACTTCGTATAGATACACATAATAATATACACATTTTATTTGCCCTACCATAAATAAAGATACAAATAAATATACGTGTTGAATCAGATCATAAAATATTGATGATAAACAAAACAATCTCGTCAAGACAGCAAGGTCATGACTCAGGGACAGAAGGGTAAAGGATAATAAGACAGCAGAGTGCAGATGGTTAGCATCAACAAAGTGCAGTCATGATGTGTCCAATCTCTGAGGGTCAGATAAGACAGTAAGGTGAAGATAAGACTCCACAAATCAGCAAATCTGATGAACAATGCTGAGTGTTTTGTTAAAGGAGATTGAAGCAGTAGAGCTCAGTAAACAGTGATAGTTTTCACAGGCTGTTTTATTCTCAGGTCATTTTCAGGAGCGCTTGAAGTTGGAATTGGGCTCTTTCCAATCTAAATCAACGACTGAGATTATTTGAAAGGACAAAAGGGACAATGGCTAGTAGATGAGCATTGTCTATAAATAGATGATGTGTAGAAGGGTTGTAGACAGAACTGATTTTAAAAAATAGCAAGCTGACTGTGCTGAAGAAAAACTCTCTAGCTGTACAAGTGCTACGTTCAAAGATTACACAGAGGTACACAACTACATGAAGGGTGCACAAAGACTAAAGGCTAACTGATAGGTATAAATCAGGAGAGCATTAGTAAGCTATTCAAGAAAGGTGTTAAGTAGAAGACTGCATCTCAGTGTGTGTACTCTGTAAGCTGGTTAAGGTCAACCAAAAACCTAATACATAGTGGAATACCTCTTAATTGATCACATTGATCTCTAAGGGAAGAGTAGACGTATGCTTTAGCATTTCATTTGAACTCTATCGTTAGAACCACTATAAACCTGGTGTCATTACTTTTGTTGCATATTTACTGTTCTTATGACCTAGTCAAATCTAATCAAAATTGAAAACGATTGTTATAAGAAATAGGTGAAGAAGCAGCCATAATACCTTGAGACTCAAAATCCTGTTGACAGGAAAGCTGAGCTGAACTGTTAGTAGAGTTACTCTTGGACTCTGCTGATATAACCATTTATTTTAAATAGACCTATTCAACCCCTCATTCTAGGTTTATTTTCTCTTTTAGGATCAACAATTGGTATCAGAGCCTGTCTCTTTAGGCTTTACAGCTTTAAAGAGAAAAAGGTAACTCTTTTAGTAGATTATTTCTGGCAAAGAAGTTACTTACTAGCTTGTGAGAATGTCTCAGCTTGGCAGACATGTTAGTCCTCCCTTGTATACTACTGATAAATTTAGTCATGGGAAAAAAAGGATAAGAATACACATGGACGCTATTGATAGAAGAAACTTTAGAACCATTATCCAGGGACCCTTTGTTCCCATGGCAGCAGACCCAAGTGATGATAGAAAACTAGTACTAAAGGATGAGAAAGATTACACTGAAAAGGATCAGGAGCTGGTCTCCTTCGACAACAAGGCAATGAATATACTCTATCAATCTCTTGAACGAAAATTGTTCGAGACAGCTATACACTGCAAGACAGCATAAGAAGTATGGAACGCCCTGATTGTCAAAATGGAGGGAACCTCTGAAATAAGAGAAAATAGGGAGATTGTGCTAATTCAACAGTATGAAAGAATCCAGATGAGTGAAGGCAAAAACCTCACAGACTTCTATGAACACTTCAATGTACTGATCAACGAACTGAATGAGGTGTCTTACCTCTGAGTGAGATGCTAAGACGACAGCAATCAAGGAATCAAGGAATTTGAGTACCACCACTTTGCCAATGCTTTTCGGAGTCCTGTACACCTACCAGATGAAAATCCTTCAAACAAAAGAAAAAGCAGTTGAAAAGAAAAAGAATCTTGCACTGAAAGCAGCAGAACCTACAACAAAATCTAGCATCACTTAATCAGAAGAGGAGCACTCAGACGAGGACGAAGCTCTGCTGGCTAGAAAATTCAAAAGATTCCTGCGAAACAAGAAAAGAAGAAACTTTAGAAAAGAACAACAGTCAAGGGATAAAGTAAAGGAACAAGACCCAACCTGCTTCAATTGTAAAAAATCAGGACACTTTGCTGCAGGTTGTGGAAGACCTCTAAAAGATGAATATAGAAAAAGAAAGGGATCAGACAAGAGGGACTTCAAAAAGTTGCAGAAAGCTCTAGCAGGAAAAACATGGAGCGACTCAGAAGAGTAAACAAAAATCGCAACAACTGTGGAGACACAGTTGTGTCTAATAGCAAGGAGCGAAGATGCAAGAGAGGCAAGGGAGATGATTGACATGTTATTTGATTTTCACAACCCTGAATTGTCCATAGATGATCTTAGAGAAGCTATTACAGAGAACTCTGCTGGTTATATTTCATCTGAAAGGAATGTTCAGAAACCTTTTAGAAGAATATGAGACATCAAAGTGAAAGCACAACCATTGTGCTGACAAAATCTCTGAACTGGAAGAGACTGCTGCAGACTTCGCTAGCTTTCTAGACAAAAATACCATTCTACTCCAAGAGAACCAAGCTCTCAAGGACAAAGTGAAGACCTTGGAAAATGAAAAAGTTTCACTTCAATCCACAATAGAAACATGGAATGAAAAGACCAAGGATATAAAATCGATCCATTTTGCCGTAGCAAAAAAGGGGACAGCTAGACTTGGATACAGCTCGTCTGATGAGAGTGAAAAACTCTCCAAAAAGGTTAAAGGAAAATTTAAAAAAGGAACAAATCTCTACCTGCTAAGGACATATTAGCTGTCAGTAAATAGCATAGCATAATTTTCCACTCTGCCAATGCCTATGTCTCATGGCAGAGAAAAGGCATGAGACGGCAGAGCTCACACTCTACTGTCAGCAGAAGATAATATTGGAGGCCAACATACTATCGGGATTACCTAGGTATTCCACCATGGAATCCATACTGGATGCCATATCACACCACTATTAGAGTGCAATGCTATAAATGTGGAGATTGAGGACACATGTCCTATGATTTCTCAATGTAAAAAAATATACATTCATGCAGGGGCATAAGGAGCAAATCTGGTACTTGGACAGTAGATGTTCAAGACACATGACTGGAAACAAAGCTCTGCTGACAGAATATGAAAAGATGGAAGGTCCCCCCGTTATATTTGGAGATAGCAAAATAGGAAAGACCAAAGGTTATGAAACACTAGGTAATGGTTCTCTAATCTTTAGGCATGTTACTCATGTCAAGGGGCCTAAACATAATCTTTTATCCATAAGTCAATTATGTGACAAGGGATTTTGTGTATCCTTCACCAAGGACATATGTGAGGTGAAGGACAGAGACAATGATGAGATTAAGTTGGTAGGAAAAAGAAAAGGTGATGTGTATGTTGTTGACTTCTCCAATTGTACCTCAAAGGAAATCATATGTTTTTATACAAATGATCCAAGTGAGGGCAACTGGCTACGGCACAGAAGACTAGCTCATTCAAATTTTGAAACAATGAATGATCTATGCTCTAGGAATCTTGCCAAAGGCTTGCTTGAGATCAAGTTTTCCGAGGATGGGTTGTGTGGACCATGTCAGCAGGGTAAACAAACTAAGGCAAGCTTCAAAAGTATAGGAGCTGCCAAGACTTCTAAACCCTTAAAACTACTACACATGGACCTATTTGGACCTATGTCAACTGAGAGCCTAGGTAGAAAAAGATACACGTTAGTTGTCATTAATGACTATACTAGGTATATTTGGGTGTTATTTCTACACAATACGTAGGATACCTATGGAATCCTTACCAAGTATCTCAGGCAGGTTCAGAATGAGAAGGGTCAAGAAGTTGTGGCAATTAGAAGTGATCATAGGGCAGAATTCGATCAGTAGGATATGAATCAATTCTGTGATGATCATGACATTCCATATAACTTTTCTACTCCTAGAACACCACAATAGAATGGAGTTGCTGAGAGAAAGAATGGAACACTGATAGAAGTAGCTAGAACCATGCTATCAGATGCAAATCTAGCTCTACAGTACAGGGCAGAAGTAGTAAATGTTGTTTGCTATGTACAGAATAGATCCCTAATACATAAGATACATAAGAGGACCCCATACGAACAATGGAAAGGCAGAATACCAAATCTAGCATACTTACACGTGCTTGGATACAAGTGCTTTATCCACAATAATGATAAAAGACATATGGCAAAGTTTGAATCCAAAACTAATAAAGGAATCTTCTTGGGCTAATCTGATGAGAGTGAAGCTTATAGGGTGCTAAATAAAAGATTTAATGTGCTTAAGGAAATTATGCATGTTACTTTTGAAGAAAAATATTCTGTTCCCAGAAATGCTAATGTCTTTGATGAAGAAATCATATAATGTCCAAGCACATGTGAGAACATGAAATCTCCAGAAGAAGGTGACTTAGAACCATCAGAAGAAGTGGCAACACGGCCTAACTCAGCTAAGCTTCAAGCAGCAGAAGAACAAGAAGATCGAACAGCAGAGCTACATAACCTGGATCTGAATGAAGTACATGAAAGGAAACATCATTGGACTGATGATCATCCAACACAAAATATCATTGGAAACATGGAGGAACCAGTGAGAACTATAATAGGAATGGCACTGCAGTGTCTGTCAGCACGCTTCTTGTCAGAAATTGAACAAAAGAATTCAGAAGAGGTCCTAAGATGTCCATACTGGATTCAGACCATGCAAGAAGAACTGAATGAGTTCAAGAGAAATGAGATATGGAGACTTATCCCTAGACCCAAAAATTATCCAGTTGTAGGAGTGAAATGGGTATTCAGAAATAAGACAGATGAAAATGGTATCATAATAAGGAATAAAGCCGGGTTGGTTGCTAAAGGATACTCACAAGAAGAAGGTATTGATTATGATGAGACATTTGCACCAGTTGCTAGATTAGAAGCGATAAGGTTGTTCCTAACCTATGCAACACACAAAAGATTTACAGTTCATCAAATGGATGATAAAAGTGCTTTCTTGAATGGTGAGTTACAAGAAGAAGTGTATGTAGAATAGCTAATTGGGTTTGAGGATGACGAGTATTCAGATCATGTTTACAAGCTAGACAAGGCTCTGTATGGGTTTAAGCAAGCACCAAGAGCCTGGTATCAGACCTTATCAATATATCTTCTCGAAAATGGGTTATAAGGGGTAAGGTAGGCACAACCCTATTCCTCAAGAGGAGCAACAAGGATGTTCTTCTGGTACAGTTATATGTGGATGATATTATTTTTTGATGTACAAACAATGGACTTTGCGATGAGTTTGTTGAGCTCATGAAATCAAAATTTCGGATGAGCCTTATGGGAGAGCTCAAGTACTTTCTTGAACCGCAGGTTTAGCAGAGCTCAAAAGGAATTTTTTTAATCCAAGTGTTTACACAACATGGTTAAGAAGTTTGGCCTAGAAAATGCCAGTACTATGAGAACACCCATGAGTACCTCAATCAAGTTGGAAAAGGATGAAAAAGGAAAGTCCATAAGTGCCACCTTATACAGAGGAATAATAGGATCTCTCATATACATTATAATGAGCAAGCCAGATATCATGTTCTCTTTATGTGTGTGTGCAAGATTTCAGTCAAATCGAAAAGAGTCGCATTACTCTATTGTAAAAAGAATCATTAGATATCTCAAGGGAACTCCAAACTTAGGACTGTGGTATCCAAGAGATTCAAATCTAACACTTTGTGGCCATTTTGATGCTAACTTTGCTGGGTGTACAGTGGATAGGAAAAGTACCTTTAGTTCATGTTAGTTTATGGGTGATAGACTAATCTTCTGGTTTCGTAAGAAACAAACAACCGTATCAACCTTCACTGCTGAAGCAGAATATGTAGCAGCAGGAAGTTGCATTGCTCAGTTTCCTTGGATGAGATCACAACTTCTGGACTATGGAATGCACATTGCATACAATAGCAAATAATCCTATGTTCCACTCACGAACGAAGCATATAGACATCAAGTACCATTTTATCAGGGATCATATTCAGAAGAAGAATGTCACACTAGAGTTTATCTCAACAGATAAGCAGGTAGCTGATATTTTTACAAAACTACTAGATGAGAAGAAATTTATTCACTTTAGAGGAGAATTAGTGAAAGTCCCATAAATAACCTAGAGGAGGGATGAATAGGTTATCTCAAAAGTTCTCTAGACAATGTAGTGAAATTATGGGCTAGTCTGCACCGCCTGAGTCTACTACAGTATTACGGAAGTTCTGCAGTTGAGACTTTATCTTTGTAAAGCTTGTCTCTTTAGATTTAAAGTTCTTTACTAAAAGTTCTAGGAATGATAATCAGTGTGAAAAAGTAAATGACACAGGATTTTTATACTGGTTCAGACATTTGCTACCAACAAGTAACAGAAGCTTAGTTCAGTCTTCCCTTAATCATGATCAGTGTAGTCAAGCCGAGAGGAGGTTCACTAGTTCTTGTTTCTCGTTTACAAGATTGCCCCTTTACAACATTATCTTACTTGCTAAAGGATGAAGAACCTAGATCTTGCAGTGTTCTGCTGTAGTTATTGTTCTTCACTTGCAGACTAGTGAACCTTCTTCACAAATTCTGAATCTTCGATTCAGCTCACGCACAGCGAGTTTTCAAGGCTTTTCTTCTTTGAAAGCTTCTCAAAGGATGTTCAACTTTTCGTAGACTCGTCAACCTTGTTCTCTGCGCTGTGAGTACCCTTTTATAGGCTCAGAAAACCAGAACTCATGACTGTACGACCTGATAGTGACCGCTTTATCCTCTACTACAGTAGACTGACCTGGCTTTACCATTTCTAATCTTGTACACATCACCATTGCCTGAGCTCCAGTTTTTTACCCCTTCCTTGTTCCTTTCCATTTCTATACAACTTATAATGCACCCAGACTCATGCACCAGGTCTACTACACGCTTCTGTTATGCAACCTCTACTGCAGTCCTCTGTTGTAATCTCGGTTGTCAACCTCTGCTGCAGCCTCTGTTGCCAGCCTCTGTTGCACCCTCGGCTGCACGAGCTCTGCTACACAGTCTTCATATTTAGCCTTTCTGCAGCTTCACTCGCACCAAGTGCTGCAGCCAGTCTACTGCAACTCAACTCCCACTCAAGAGCTTCCAGACCTCATCTGCTTAGCCTGCTAGTGTAGTTTCGTCATGTAGGCCTGTTATCTCTGGTGCTTTGGGAGGAAGAGTCTTTGAAGATGAACCTTACTCGATGTCTACAAGTGGTTGTGTTAATTGTTGTTCTACAAGACTTTCAGTTTGCTTCACGTCTGTAGGTGTGTTGCTGGTCTGCACTTGGTGCAGATGCATCCCTCATCTGCACAGCCTCTTCAGTCTGCACATCTGCTCTTGTCTGCATATTTGCAGACTCAAATTCTATTTTCAGTTGCTTTCCCCACGGTAGGTTCTTCTGTTTCTTCAAAAGATTGGAGTATTAGTTTCCTTTTTGGAGGCTTAGAAACCTTTGGAATCATCTTCTTCTTGAGCATCTCAGCCCTTTGCAACCCTCCAGGTTGTGCTGCAGACTGTGGTGGTGGTTGTGCCACTGGAACCTTCCTCACTTTTGTCGAAGTTGCTGGCAATCTGCCATTCTTCTTGATGTTGATCTGCTTTGACACAGTCCAAAGCCTTCCCGGTGTATCTGACAACTTTAACTTGTCCTTCAAAATGATCCTCTGTAGCCTGCCATAGAGGAGCTGTCTTGTCTCTACTGCAATGGCTAATTGGTACATGAGCAGACTTAACCAGTTAACCTTGTGCCTCATCAAGATTACGCATATGATTTCTTGCTGATCCTACGTGATTTGGTCCTTCGAAAATTCTCTTGACATAATGGCCTTTATGACCACGTCAGCAAGAAATTTATGTTCATTGGATAGGAACTTCTTCATCGTTCGAATTCCTTCCTTCTCGTGTTCTGATGTAAGCATAGCAAGCCGTCCTTCAGCAATGACAGTGGAGGGAATGCTTCTTAAACCTTCATTGGAAAGTCTGAAAATTCTTGCTAGGTTTTCTACAGTGATCTTGATGGCCTGCTTCTTGTGGGTGTATTGGATTTCTTGATGGTTATTGGAAACCCTAGCCTTCTCAATAAATTCCATCACCTTCTCATCGAATATGTGACTAGTTGTTTCACAAAGATATTTTAATCTGGCCTCCTGTATGCATTCCGAGACTTCTCTAACTTCATCTGATTCATAATTATGACAGTAGCATTTAGTTCACAGAATTATAGTCTATTTTCAGTAACCAAAATATAACAAGTTACATTACATATTATCTCCGGTCAGCTTCCAGTAAGATTTCATTAAGTCAAAATCTACCAGTTTAGTTACATGATAACCAATGTGAGATAGCTATACGTATGCAGTCCTCACTCTACTCGACTCTATCTTCAACCTGTTGATTTCTTGCAAATAGAAAACACAACCATTGAGTATAAAACTCAGTAACCTAGAGTATATGAGTTTTGTTTCGAGGGCACTCCCCTGACTATGATAAATCGATGAGTCCCAGTAAAACATTTTTGTATCTTATAGAAAAATATGGGCGCCATATCAAATAGTACTTTTGTATATACGTCTTCACATGTTTTATGTTTTTTTGTTTTATTACCACGAGTCCATGACTCGACTCAAAAGATAACTCCAAAGACATGACAGACTCAGAGTACAGCGGTAATACGTCAATCGTCAGTTGGGCTACCCATGAGATTATGTTTCCGTTCGAATCAATCCGCACATGCATATTTCGTGTGTCTTAGTAGCATCATTAATGCGTCACACCTCTTGTGTGCTTTCAATGAGGTTTGGGATATCACCATTGAGAAGGGCCTCCCTGCAGAGAGTCACCCGTGGCGCTGCCACGTCGACCTGAAGCCTTTGCATGCATGCTAAGAGGATGGGGGACGCCCAATGCTCCCTAGATAGTTCCTCACCCATGACGATGACTCAAAGAATAACGTTTTAACAACCACCCAGGCTTATTTATAGAAACAATGAATATTCCCAATGGATCCAAGAAGGGACACCAAGTTCGACCTTCTTCATGACAATTCCAAAGGATGTAAACTTGGTCATGCCAGACCCCGAAAGGGACGCCATGCTCAACTTTCACAACATTTTCAAGAAAAACGACAAACGATCCAACGGATCCAAAAATGGACACGCAATGCTCGACCTTCATAGATCAAGAACACGTATTTATTCTTTTATTGATTTTTTGTTAGTTCATATCGCTAAGATAATGAAACCAAGCCATGCGTATTCATGTCCTTTTATTTAAGCATTTAGGGGTCGTTTCTGTTCATTTCTCGAGAGGACATATATGTTATAATGGTGCGTATTGTAGCCCATTTCAACCCCAATACCCCACATCACATATCAAACATGTAAAACAATCATCCCCGGTCTCGATCCTAATGTCAAGGCTTATTATTACAACCCGATCCCTCCTATGGTAAATTTAGTACCCTTTTAGTACATAAACGTCGTGATCAAGTATAATTCATCCTATCACCACACCAAGTATAGACATATATAATGAAGCACACCCGTGGAATTTTGGGATCGTAATTAGCATTAAATAGTGTCTCATAACCTAATGCATGCACCCATGCATATATTATCGAAACCCTAGTTTCATTATCGTCTCAACATATCAATCAAGCAAACAAGTACATCATCGTCCTCCTGGCGGTACCCTTCTCATCATAATCATTATAACATATCATATTGGTGAAATATTAAGCATGAGACGGATCGAGAGGGGCTAGGTTACCTTTGAAGCATAGTTTTACTTAGGGTTAGATGAGCTGGTGGCCGCAGAACATCGCCGGAGAGATCCCAAGGTTGTTTCAAGTAGGGTTTCGTGGGATTAATGGGAGTCGACAAAGGGGAGTTGTGGGGCTATTGTTGCTCATCGCGGGGGTGTTCCTTGTGGTCGCCGGAGGTTATTGGTGGCTTGGGGATGTCGGGTTGTTGGTGGTGGCAACGGTGGTGGTTTGTTTTGTGTGGTGGCTGTCAATGGCTAGTGCGATGAAGGCAAAGACGGTGAGGATGTTGGTGTTGGTGGTGTCGCTTCCTAGTGGTGGTCTAGAGGTCGATGGTGACCTTGTGGAACTCAGGCGATGACGATGCTGGTGGTTGTGTCGTAGATGTAGTGTGCGTTGGTGAAGAGGATGATGATGGCGCTCCGTGGCAGCTCGCCTTTGGATGAAAGAGAGGAAGGGTTGCGTTGGTGATGATGGTGTGACGAAGTCTATGATGGCGGTCGTGGCACGACGTGTGTTTGGTGGTGATGCTTCTCTCGGCCTCGGCTCGGAGAGGTTGAAGAAACTGACGATGATGGTGGCAAAGGACAAAGATGACGATGGTAATGAAGATGACGATGAAACACTGGCGGTGATGGTGATGGTAGCTAGGTGATGGTGTTGGTGGCGAGGTGTTGGTGAAGTTGGTGAGGGTGCGTGGTGGCGGTTTGGTGGTGAAATGGTTTGGTGAGGGAGATGGCGGGAAAGGAAAAAGAATGGTTTTGGTCCCTCATTGTATTTTCGTCAGACTGTTATTTATATCAATTTCGTAATATTGATCTTTTGTTAATTATCCCAAAAATATTGATATCGTACTTCATTTAATAATATATACTTTCTGGGATTAAAATAGGTACCTCTAACGTGTAATATTCTTAACGTTATAACATTACACTATAATATAATGTTAACGTCACTTATTCGTTATTTTTATTCGTGCGTTATAACGTTATCTATTCATTACATTTATTCACACGTTCACAATGTGCGTACTTTACATATATTTTAAAGAGCGATATAAATATTATTATTTCGTTATATTTGTGCGTACGTACTTCTCTTATTAAACAGCAAAGTTTATATACGTATTTACCGTATTTTTAAAGTACGAAATTTTGGGATATTATAATTTTTTATCCTTCTCCCCTATAAATATTATGTCTTCCACATCAAAAAACAACAGTGGAGAAGAGAGGATTGCTTTGATACGACAAGGGAAACAACACACGTTCAAATGCTAGAAGCAAATCTAAGACGAAGACGATCGATTCGCAACATCGGGATTGAGTCACGATCGTTGGGATCTTCATCAAAACTCTATTCTTATTTGGGTTTTGGTTTATTCTCAATGTTTACATACTTTTTATCTAGTGTCTCTTCTTATTGTTTTGTTTTCTATCATGATCGTAGCGTAGATCTTTTGTGTGACAATGTATTGAAGATAATTCTCTGGGATTTCTGAGATTGAGCATGTTCTTCATTTTTTCTTATGATCTAGATTGATTTAATCATGAATGAATTGATTTTATTCATAGCATTGATATGATATGATATAGTTTAGGCAATTCTATATATTGAAATATCAATCATTGCAATTATCATTCCTTTTTGATAATATATCGTAGCAAACTATATGTTCTATTATTCTATTCTGTATAACCTAAAGTATTCATGTCATGATTCGAAACAATGAATTATTCTCCTTTATTCAATGTTATGGTATGTTGAGTTATGATATAATGCAACATTAATTGATCTAGGTATATTCTTATCTTGCGTAGGTTAATTATTGTTAGTTGATAGTTTATTCTTATCTAGCTATCATGTTTGAGACATAACATTAGTTAGGTTTCACCTAGCTACAATATACGTCCCAAAGGATTTAGGAAGAGAAAATTAACGTCGAATGAATCGAAATACATTGTCATACACCTTATTCCCAATTAAATCAAATTAGTCCAATCTTTTTATATTCTCTCTGTTATTTTAGTTATTGTTATTTCATATTAAGTAACATCTTAAGTGATTAAGACAAAATCTGTTGAATATATCCATTCCTCATGGGATTGACTCAACTTGCCATTATTATATATTTTCATAATAATTCTGTTACGAGTTGTGTAGTCAAGATTTAACTTTGCACGTCTTGCGATGGGAGCATCAAGTGGCGCGACTAATCTCAACTTGGACCTTGGGTTTCAAGAGAGTGATGCGTTTCTCGTTATTCTTGATGTGCTATTGGAGTTCGTTTTGAGTGGCATGGAGTGTTGTTTAAGGTTGCGAACCTGGACAGTCTACGAGCTCCTTATTTTGTTGAGGTTGGAGGCACTTCTGTTGTACTGCTGCAGATTGATAGCATTGCTCTTGGTTATCTGCTTCAGTAGGCCTTGTCCAATTGCACCTATTATCTCATGGAGTTCGGCAAAGAGTTTTTTTTTTTTTCTTCTCTTTCAGTCTCCAGTTTGGTTGCAAGAGGTTATAGCTTGGTGATAAGATCATGAAATGTATCTTTGTTCCACTCATGCATATCACTGATGTGCTACTCAAGTTGTTAAAGTCTGTGATTGATGGTGTTAGCATCTGAGTCAAGATCTAGAGATAGGGGCCTTTTAAATGTGGATAGTCCTGCAAGAATCTTTTATTGAGGAGAGGATTTAAGGCATTAGACTTCTTCAAAAGTCTCCATGAGGCTCCTTGCTACCATCCTTGGTATCATTAGAACATTTGAGGCAAAGGCATACAACAATGCCTGTGGAAAACTCACCGGAGGGAGGGGGTCTGTAGTGGTCTGAGGCAATCCAAAAGTGGACATTGGAGTGAACTGAATGTTTAGAGGGGACACCATTTGCTCTAAAGATGGTTGTTGATGCTGTGCTGCTTGAGAAACAGGGTATCACTAAGGAGATATTCTCTGAGCTTTTTGATGGTCATTCCTCCTGAGGTGACTTTCTGCGTTGGCTCAGGTACAGACATGACCTCCTTGACTACTGTGGAAGCTTGTGATCCTTCAACTTTAGTGATGACGATTTCTTCCACTGGATTCTTTGGAGATGAACCTTGAGCTATGCCTTGTTCAGGAGTTTTATCTCTTTCTTTGATTACAGATTTCTCAGCTTCAGCCCTTTGAATCACCTTGGCTGCATTGTCTGGGATGACCTCATCGACAGCCTTTGGAGTGGCATTGACAGCTATTTGCTGGATAACATCGTACGTTGCGTTCTCAGTTTCTTCATCAGCAGAGTCCTTAGCTGCTTCGTTTGCAGCCAGAGATTCCATTGGAACATTATGATCATTTGTGATGAGCAGTGTTGTGGTTGCCTCAATTGCTGCATTTGGTTGCTCAGCTCCTTGAGCTGGTACTCATGTCTACATAACTTCTTGATTCGCACTTTACTTGACGACCTCATCAATGATGGCATCATCTTCATCATTTTCCTTCTCTCTGAGTGGCTTTTAGTTATCATTGTTATCACCATCATCTAGAGAAGGTGGCCTATCTATTGTGGGCATGGAGAGGTAGTAGTACATCTCCGTTGTGGCCAGTCTCACGTGCTTGTCAACCAACCTATTGAGTTCAGCCTTGACCTCTTTAGTATGCACAAACTCTACTGTTTGGAGAAGGGCTTGGCAATGCCTAGCAACTTTATCAGTGGAATCCTTCACCTCTAGGGTTCCATTGAACAAGCTATATGCCACATCATGCTTCCTTTCCCTATAGTTGAGCTAATGTTCCAGCTCAAACTCATTGAGTTGATCACCAATGCCAATCTCTATTTTTTCTCCATCTAGATTAATCCTATGTCTGTTAGTTGTGCCAGATGGGATGAGCTTTGGTCTTTTTATAGCAGGTGTCCTTCTTCTCTTGGGTGGAAGCTTGTTCTCCCTCTTGAATTGGTCTAACATGGGCTGGCATTCAATATATCCTAGCAGCTCTCTTGTTTTGATCATGTGTCTGCTTACTCTTGTCTCAAGTAACAAAGCTGTTAGCAAAGCTACATCAATTGCCGCCTGTTGTTATTGTAGGTGCAAGACGTCCTTCGGCTGATGTTGTTGTTGTTGCCCAAACCTTTGTTGTAGTTGATGGCTACTCCATCTGAAGACTTATAAGTTCTAATCCTATAGTAGAGATTGGAATAATTACAATAGTGAGTGTTGTTGTCTCTGCTGCAAAGTCAGTGGTCTACCCTCCTATCTTTATGGATGTTGATGCAATTATTGTGGCTACCTATGTTTCCTATGCTGTCTATCTTCTCATTTCAACCTCCATTGCTTCAGCTTCTCTCTATTGTGTCCTAGGGTTGTCATTTCTTGTCTGAAGGTGGCTTAGAGCCTTCTCAAATCTATGTCTACATATCAGTAGTTTGAGTGATGAGGGACATTAAGTTTTCATTCTGACCATCCTTGAGAACTTCAAGGGCTAGGTTTAAGTAGTGGAGAATAGCAATCTCAATTTCCTTGGGAGGTTTCTCCTTTGATTTTTGTCCCTTCTCCACAATCATCATCTAAAAAGGTGGTGCAGATAAGGGACTGGTTTTACTTTTTCTAGCTCCATTGATAGTTGCATTCCCTTATCCAACATGCTTAATTCAAGTGCAGTCATCTTCTCTTTATTGTTCGGATAAGTGCCTTTTGCAGTTGATTCTCTTGTAGGCTATGTGATTTCTTCTTCCAACACTGGCTTGGTTGCCTGATTTCCTAGTGCCCTTGAGGTAGCCTCCTTTGCTTCTTCAGATGACAGGGGGATAAGTTTTCTCCTTGTTTGTCTTGGAGGTCTTGCAGCAACTGTTTTCTTTGTAAGCTTTTTGACTTTGACCTCTGAGGCCTTTGTTGCAGCTGTCTCGACTACAGTGTCCTTCACTGCAAGGGCTTTGGTGATCAATGATCTTGCAGAGGGTGCTTTCTTGAGAGATTTTGTTTTGGCTTCTATAGCCTTCTCCACCACTTCCTTCAATGGTTGATTACAAGCCATTGAGGTGGTCTGCACAGCGTTATCTTTCTTTGTAAATCCTATGTTGCCAATCTTCTTCACATAAATTCCATTGGCTACAGTCCAAACTCTTCCCTTCTTGTCAGAGAGTTTGAGTTTGGCTTTGAGAAAGATGCTGATGATCCATCCAGACAAGAGTTGCCTGGCTTCCACTAATTTAGCTAGCAGATATAGCTTAGCCCAATTGGTCTTGTACTTCATGAGGCTGGCTCACATGATCTCCTATTGATCAATACTGATCTGATCCTGAACAAAATGTCATGGACATGATAGATTTCTTAACAACATGTGCAAGGAGCTTATGAGGCTTGGATAGCAACTTTTTCATCGTCTTTATGTTGGCCTCTTTGTGTTGCTCAGCTAGAATTGCAAGTCTCCCATCCTTCACTGTTTGTTCAGGAATACTTCTTAATCCTTCATTGGGGCCAAGAAGTGGATCTTTGAAGTCCTTTGGTGTTATTGTGATCCCTATTCTTTTGTTGGATGTGTTGGTGATGCTCAGGAAGTCGTCTACAAGTGTTACATTTTCGATGAAGCGTCTGACCTCATCCAAATAGATTCTACTTGTTGTCTTGTAGAGATACTTGAGCCCATCATCTTGAATGAGCTCAGCGATTTCCTGGACCTCATCGGCTTCATCATTTAGGGATTCAAAGTCCAAGAAGACACCCGGTTTGTAGTTCTATCCTTTTCATTTAAAGACTTTGTTGGATTTGGCTTCTTTTGGATTATGTGGCAAAGTTGAATTGAGTGTTGGCCATTTCACAATTGATTTGATCTAAAAGATTTGAAATTCGAGTTGGAGAAGTTGAGAGTTTGAGAGTTCGGGTTTGCAGTAGAGCGAGAATGTTAAAGAGTTTTAAATCTCAAAGCACTGGGGTATTTATTGAAAAACAAAAGTTGCCGTTGTAAATCTCAAAAAGTAACTGTTGCATATCTTTTTGTGAAAACAACCATTTTTCTGACCGTTATGAAATTCTTAGCACAAAAAACTAGAACGTTTATTTCTTTCTAAAAATAGAAATGCAGTAGGGGGTTTGAATACTATTCCGCATCTCACTATGCAGTAACGTGCAATAGAGTATTTTGGCCTTATTCATTTAAATCATTCATACCTAATTCACCCCTAAATTGGATAAATTTGCTCTCATCTAGAGACTCTGTAAAATGTCTGTAATTTATTTTTCTTTAGGAATAAATTCCAATTTAACATGACCCTTTTGCACATGATCGTTGATAAAATGATATCTGACATCAGCGTGCTTGATCCTTGAGTGAAAGACTAGGATTTTTTAAAATAGCTATTGTAGATGTGTTATCACAAAATATTGAAACTTTTGAAATCTCAATCCCATAATCTAAAAGTTGGGATCTCATCCATAAGATTTGTGTAGTACAGCTCCCGGGTGCAACATACTTTGCTTCTGTAGTAAAGGTTAAAATAGTCGTCTGTTTCTTGCTGAACCACGATACAAGTTTTGCACTTAAAACTTGGCATGATCTACTAGTGTTTTTTCTTTCAACTCTATAACCTGCAAAGTCTTCATTTGAATAACCTATTAGTATGAAATCTGACTCCCTAGGATACCAAATACCTGGACCAAGAGTTCCTTTAAGTTATCTCGAGATTCTCTTGATTGTAGTACAGTGGGATTTTTTGGGATCAGATTGATACCTAGCACAAGCACTTACAGAATGGAGGATATTTGGTTTGCTAGCAATAAGGTAAAATAATGATCCTATTTTTCCTCTATATAGTATTTGGTCAATGGACCTTCCATTTTCATCCTTATCTAACTTTGGAGTAGAGCTCACAGGTGTTTTCATGTCACTTCCATTTTCTAAATCAAACCTTATTGCAGTGTTTCTCAGATATTTAGCTTGGTTTATGAATATACCGCTCTTCATTTGCTGTATTTGAAGTCCTAAGAAGTATTTAAACTTTCTATTAGGCTCATTGGGAATTTTGACTTCATTAGTATAGTGAACCTCTCACACAGTTTGTTATTAGTGCAGCCAAATATAATATCCTCCACATATATTTGTACCAAGAGTGTGTGTTCTTTATGTTTCTTAAGAAATAAGGTGGTATCTATCTTACCTCTTCAAAAGCCATTATCACAGAGAAAGGTTCAAAGAGCTTCATATCATGCTCCTGGAGCCTGTTCCAGTCCATATAGGTTTTTATCTAACATGTAGACAAAATCTGGATGCTCAAAGTCTTCAAAGCCTGATGGTTGCTCAACATACACCTCTTGTTGAAGCTTCCCATTGAGGAATGCAGTCTTCACTTCCATTCAAAATACTTTGAATCCCTGATGTGCAACATAGGTAAGGAATATCCTTATTGCTTTAAGTCTTGCCACTGGAGCAAATGTCTCATCAAAATCAATTCCCTCATCCTATGACTATCCTTTGGCAACCATCTGGCTTTATTTCTGATGATGACCCAATTTTCATCTGTTTTGTTTCTCCCATTTACAACCAACCATTGGATAATGTTTGGTCTTGGGACGAAGTACCATACTTCATTCTTTGAAACTCATTGAGCTCCTCTTGCATGACATCAATCCAATTTCGAGGTGAATTGTGTATGATTGATCCAAATGAGTAAATGGTCAAAAATGCTCTACTGCTCTACTACACATGTTAGATGCAGACTAGCATTGATTTTCATTCTATTGCATTTCTATTTTTAGAAAGAAACAGCTTTCAAAATTATCTACCTAAACTTCCACAATAGTTAAATAAATGACTGGAATCATGAAAAATTATGTAGGTCATTTTTTGAAATTACAACGATAACTTTCATTTGGGTATAAATATGCAACATTCTTGAACCGAAAATACTTTTAATCTCTCTCTCTCTCTCTCTAAGAATTCTAAAACTCTCTTACCCTCTACTGCAAACCCTAGTTCGAATTTTCCAATTCTTAACTTTCACGGTCAAAATCTATTCCAAATACTTTCGAAAATGGCCAACACTCGTTCTAATACACCATCCAAGAGCGACAAAGCTCAAGTTCAAAGAAGCCCATCTAAGAAAATAGAGTTGCAAACTGGAGTTGTCCTACACTTCGAAAACCCAATAAAGGGAATCTAATGAAGTTATGGAGATTGCAAAACTCATACAAGATGCTGGGTTGAAACACTTATGCGAGAAGACCAACAGGATATACGATGAAGAAGTGTTGGATTTCATAGAGATGGCGAAGGTGGCAGATAACTTCGAATCCATGACATACACCTCCAGCAAGAAGATTGAGATTATTGTCACTCCCAATGACTTTGAAAAATTGTTCAAAGTTTCAAACGAAGGACCTCGAGATATCCCTGCCTTAGTGGTGAGTGATGGAAGACACGCGATGCTGAGCGAAGATCATCAAAAGGAATGGATCAGGATAATGAAGAAGTACCTGTCAAAACAACATAAGCTGCTACCAGACATGGTCAAGAAGGCCATCATGTCCAGGAATTGTCAAAAGATCAAATCACCTCTGATCAACAGGAGATCATGTGTGCAATCCTAACAAAGCACAAAATCAACTGGGCGAAGCTTCTGAGCTATCAACTGGCCAAAGCAGTGAAGGCAAGACAACCTCTCTTTGTTAGAGTCATCAGCATTATCCTTAAACAAAAGCTCAAACTCTTAGACAAGATAGGAAGGCCATGGACAAGGGCAAAACAAATTGATATAAACAAGAATGGGAAGCAACCAGTTGGCTTCTCAAAGAAAGCAAAGGAGGTCTAGACCACATCAATGGCTTCAGATTAACCTCTTAAGAAGGTCAATGTAATATCCAAGAATTTTGGGATGAATAAATATTAACTATATATATATATATATATTAAGCATATGTTTAGAATAAAATAGGATAAAAAAAGTTACGAAAATTATAAAGTGTGGCACACGTAACGAACGTTACGGAGTTAAGAGAGTCGCGTATAACTGTAAAATAATATTTTCTTCGATAGAATGTTCTAATAAAATGTTTGGAACGTTATGGTCCGAACGAAATAATTTTTAGAGGTAAAATTATACAAAATTTTTGCAAATACGGTATATAAAATACCATATTACCCTAAACAAATACACCCAACATATCACACCCCACCATACCCCACCACTCACTTTTTTCTTCATTTTATTAATCACCCACCATCCATACCATATCCCACTCACACCTCTCCACTCATCATTTCCACTCACAACTATTCACTCACTACCTTCCACTCATCATTCATCACCACCACCACCACCACAACCACTTCCACATTCTTTCAATCATCAATCTTTCACTCAATTCCTCTTCTCACCATCATTCTCTCATTTCTCACAAACTCACACTCTCCCTCACATAACACATATACTTTGTATCACGTCACCATCTTCATACTCCATCAAAATCAGTGGGATTGATAGTCTTGACGAAGAGGACGAATCAGGAAATCCAACACCACGAACGATATGTTAATCCGATCTCCGGATCACAAGTTATCACGAATTTAAGTTCCATATACACGATTATCACATCAAAACTCACACTATTTTGATCGGATCTTACTCTAGACTAAGCGGATCTCTAATCCAAGACTACCATGACGATCGAGACGAAGTCAAGAACTCGAAACATTTAACAGTGTGAAGATCCGACGTGTAGAGTGAGAGTTATCATCAAACAAAGTCTCAAACATAAAAAACGCTCGAGAGGTAACCAAACCCCATTCTGATCCGTTTGGTTTTTCATGTGCGAATGAAAAATTATTGGATTTGAAATAACTTCTGATTTTAATATATGTTGAAGCCTTATATGTCTAGTTTCTAATGAAGTTAAAATATCATGATTTTGGATTGTGAATCTTAAGATATAAATCAAAATTTTTGGATATGTCAATTTATAAAAAAACTGATTACAGAACTGCTTTTATAGCTTAATTCAGAATCACTCAGTAAGAGTTAGAAAATGAGTCTTATATCACTAGAAAGCTCTTTAAGTCTAATTTTTAGAACAGTTTATAAATATTAATTTGGAGTTATATGCAATGAGTTATAAGCTGATTAGTGAACAAACATTAATCTATCCAGTCCAGCAGAAATGATAAACTTTAACGAATTAACTGGAACTATTGGTAAGGCTTCATGATAAGAACTCTAATTCTGTGGAAAGTTTATAGAGTCTATTTTATGTAGAATTTTAATAAATATATTTTTGAATATATATATATACGAGAAGTTATAGAGTTAAACACGTCGAAAGGTCATAATGGACAGAATTCTGGAACACCCCTTCCAGAGGCCGGGTCACCGGTCCCAGAGGTTGGGATATTTAATATCAAGCAAATGCCCACGTGACCAAACAATACATCTAATATGACATAATTTCGTGGAAGACAGAAATGCAGAAGAATAGTGGGTAAACTCTATGATGACTATGTTTAACGGTAAAGGAAGCATGGATGTAAGGAACACTATAACAAACTAAAGATAACCGAACAAGTCCGTAGTCGTCGATGGGGTCATACGGTGAATCCTCCGGGATCATATTCTTTGACTCTACGAGTGTTCAAAGCAGACTTGATTGGGTCAGACGTTAAATCTAGCTAGTAAGAGAACAAGTGTGGTTCTCTTCGTATGCGCAACGATAAAAAGTCGTGGGCCAGAACATCGGCCGATTGGGTGTAAGGCTATCCTCTGCAGGGGGACCTTCGACGTGTAAGTGAGGGTTTAACGAACCAAAATACACGCAAGAGACGTAGTGATTTTGGACCGCGAGCCTAAATCACGCGTAGTATTTATGAAAAACAGAAACATTTTCACAAAAGACAACGGGTTTTCAAATGATTTTGGTGGATGATATGTGACTGAGAATTTGGCCCAGATCAGTGTCTATATCTCAAAAAATCTCTCTTCTTCTTTTGTCCTCATTGAGTTCTATCATTCACGTCGGGACACGGACTTGCGATGGTTAAATAAGGAAAAAAAAACTATAAAAGAGGACAAAGACATATAACCTATCATTACGTGTATAGTTTGATATGGCGCCCATATTTTAATGTGACTACTAGAAAATGTTTTACAGGTACTCATCGATCGCCATAGTCGAGGGAGTACCCTGCAAATTGAATACATATGCTTTTTGTTGCTGAGCTTTTAGCTCACGGGTTATGTGTTTTATTTGCAGATCCATCACAGGGAGATACTGAAGCGTTAGAGTGAGATTCCATGCATGTAGTTAATTACCTCACTGTTCAATATGTAATAAACGCTACATGAAATAATTTGATTGGGAAACACTTATAGACATTTGAACTATGTATTTATGAGGTAATATAATGTAATTTGGGTTTGCATAACATCATTTTGATTTATAATGATAATGATTTCGTAGCTTTCCTTATTTTCTATACCTTCAAACCCGTTTGGGTTACTTGGCCTTGTCATGGAGTGAATCTATGACAGCATAACGTCAGGTGCCGGACATCCCGGATTTCGGGGAGTTACAACCATGGTGAAGGCAAAGGAGAAAATCACCAAGAAGCCTACAAAAGACAGACTAAAGCAGACGGTAGAAAAGAAACAGACAAAGACCACAAGAAGGAAACTAATTCTGCAGACCTCTGAAGAAGCAGAGGAGACCCTGTCAAGGACACCTGCTGCACAATCAGCAGCTCTGGAAGAGGAAGTAACACAGCCAATTCCTGTAGACGAGTAGACTGAACTCATTGCAAAGGAATCAACAATGGAGTCAGAAATGATTCCTCTTGCAACCACTGAAGGACGGATATTATCAAAGGTCATCCCTCCAAAGGAGCCAGAAATAGCCATAGTTCATGATGCAAACACCGCATTAGAGTATCTCAAGGCAGGGGCTGATGAGAATCTCCAACAACTCATTTTGGAAGCGCAGCAGAGCTACCAAGAAATTAGAAAAGGACCTATGGCATAACTCAGACAGGAGCTGAGTGCCCAAGGATACAGAAGAAAGGAGATTGTAGACATTGAGGCCAACATGAGAAGAATGCAGGTAGACAATTGCAGCGATTGTAGAGCACTTGTAGACATTCAACCTCTCAGCACCTCTACTACAATTGCTCTAGCAATCAAGTCCACTGCACTTGAGGTGGAATCATCCTCAACTACACTCATTCCCATCTCTATTGCTGAAATGGAGTTGGTAGGAGTTGAAGCAGAATACCCCTCCATAGTATCAGAAGTCTGGGCTACAACAAGAACCACAACAGGAGCTGCAGGCAAGAAGGCAATACAAGAAGCTCTGCAGACCATCCAATCCATAAAGGTAAGGATGACAAAGCACAGATCAAGGACAAATGAACTATTGGGAAAACCTGAAAAGGAGACCATGATATAGGAGTTTATCAGGGAACATAAGCTTCCATTAAAGAGGAAGCCGAAGGCTGCAGCTCAGAGGCCAAAACTGATTCCATCAGGACCTACCACAAGATACAGGACCAATCCTAATAGAACTAGGATAGAGATTGGCATTGTGGATAATGTGACTGAAGCTAAGATAGAGCAGCTCATACTTATTCAAAGGAAGGAGGCTACCAAAAAAAAAAAAGAGGCCCACAAAACCATACATCCTCTTCAATGGAGCCTTAGAGATAAAGGATTCAACTCTAAAGACAAAGAGGCACAAGCAGGCTCAACTGCAAGCTGTGGAGTTTCTCCACACACCAGAAGTGGAAGCAGAGTTGAAAAGATTGATAGACAAGCATGTCCGATACGAAGCCGATCAACGTTGTAAATATGACTGCTTCCACGTTCGTTGCAAAACGTGCAAATTTGTTTTTACCCTACTAAAGTTACTAATGTAGATAAGGAAGCAGGGGTTGATCCCACACGGAATGGCGAATGTCGAACTAAACAGAACTTGGAATAATTTCTTTCCTAAGGAAAGGTGTAAGTTTAAATATAAAATGAGGGGGGTTGTGTTTAAACTGTTTAAGAGCAATAAACTAAAACTAAACTAACTTATCAAAAGAAGATAAAATAGAGGTAGAATGTACAGTGGATTACTTAAATTAGGAGAAATGTAGGGGAAATAGTTGAATCATTTTGAGTCACCTAGATCATCATAGATGTTTCTGAATTTTAGATGTAATGACTAACATGAAATGGTTGTAATGAATTTGGCTTAACTCTCTGCATTCCTTAACTTCTAACTTCCAATTAGCTCGGATAGTTAAACTAAGTCAAGAGATAAAAATCATTTCATTTAGCTCAAACATGATTTAATCAAAAGAGTTGAATCATAACATGGAACTAACATTCATAACAATCATAGCAATTAGCTTAAACTAGTCATGTTACATGCATATGAAACCATTGATTATATATGACAATTAGGTTAAATCATATTATATCAATTAGCTACTAATCAAAATCACTTAATGCGATTTATAGCTTTAACCAATGTATATTAGGTGATCAATCTAATAAACACATGTTGTATAGTATTTCTAACAGATTTTCTATAACATTTTCATCATCAAACATCTCTGGTTTCAATCATATACTCAACATCTCATGATCTAAGGTCATCAAAACTCATCAACACATCCCTACTAATTAACTACTCACACATAAGCATTAAAGAAAGGATGGAATAAAACATGGCAATGTAAACAAACATTCTGCAGAGTCAAAGCTATTGAGAGTGAAAGTTTTACAGCACTCAATGCGTTCCAAACTAAAGTCCAGAGCTATCCAATGCGTTTGCGGATCAAAACTCCTTGAAAGACCCTCCAAGGCTCCTGCTCTTTGCGTCTCTCCTCCTATGATCGCCTCTGCCATCCCTGAGCTTTTCCTCCTCTTTATTCTTGTTTAGAAGAACCCTAGGGCACCTATTTATATGCGTAGGTTGAGACCAAATCGATCCGACGGTTGAAAATTGATGTTTTGCATCTGGAGCAATGTCACGGCCGTGACCATGGCCGTCACGCCCGTGACAGCTTAAAAAGGTTGAATATGCTGAATTGATACATCACGCCCGCGACGTCTGGGAGTCGCGCCCACGACCGGATGCTTGCCCACGACATAGGTTATAGTGGCCGCTACTGGTGCATTGTTTACCTTAAATATAAAAGAATACTAAACAACATTCAAAAAATTTAGAAACTTATACAACACATCTAAACATGCTAATCTAGCTAAACGACGTGAAACATTGTTGTATAATCTCTCAAAACACGTGAAATGATGATTAATCATGAAATCCAGCTTTTTGAGCTCATGACTTGCCATTTTCTTTATCCTTCTTCATTTTTGCTCCAAACTTCGCGCCAATCTGCCAAAACCATAAAAATAAAGCAGTACCAACATTTCAAGATAGAAAGACGCTGAAAACATAAAATAGACAATACAAAAGGAATAAAATAAACATTTAGAATAAAGAAACAATGTGTGTTTATGCACACATCAATGTCAGAGCAGTAACCCTAGAGATCTATGACTATCTGTCAAAACCAACCATTGATAGACCACCATCTCCTGGAGATGGTGATAATCATGATGATGACAACCATCAAGATGAAGAAGGTCATGATGATGATGAAATGATTGATGAAGTTGCCATAGAAGGCATTGGAGAACTCCCTACAGCAGAGCCAGCAACAGAAGTATCGGAAGTAGCAGAGACAGCAGCTGAACCATCAGCCGTAGACGAACCAGTAGTAGAAGGGTTAGCAGCAGTAGAGCCAGCTTCAGAAGAAAGGGTAGCAGAGGGAGAACAGACTAATGCAACTAGAAAAATTCAACCATCTGCAGAGTAGTTTGAAGAGAAGAAGGAACACACTCATCAAGGAGCATTCACAGAGATCACAACCCCTGACTTGACTCCAACGTAAACGAAGAAAGTGGTCATAATTAAAGATGAGAGTTCTGAAATGACTTCTATAGTCAAGAAAGGGTAGACTGTAGAAGACATCTCCTCTAAAGGGGTGACGCTTCAGGAAATCAAGGAGCACCTAATGAGCGACACCCCTTCAAGTCAGCAGCATATGCATACTCAAGGTGTATCACCTCTGAACCTGTTGTTCACTCCTACACCCTCCATCTGTTGGATTTCCACAAAGTCTGTTGTATGGTACAATTTTCAATATACCCATGATGCCTCAGACTACATCCAAAAGTTCAAGACAAGCATTGAAAGACATCAAGTTGACAACAGTACATAAAGGACTATCCCCCACTGCCAAAGACATAGCCATTAATGGGATCAAGCAGCCACAACAGCCCTCTCCATTCTCTCAAAAGGTAATAGTGGAATAAAGGCTATGATAACTGGATCAAGAAGTCTACAACATGCATCAATGGACTAAAGGTGCCTTTAGAGACCTTCTTGACAAACTGAAACTAGTTGTAGATGAGTTGACCTCAGAATAGGAAACTAGGAACAAATGCTTCAAAGAGTTTCATGATATCCTTTCTGACATGGCTGAAGGCATTTAAAAACAGATTAACGGAGCAATGCCATCAATCTTCAGCATTACAGGCTCTACTTCTCAAATCTCAACAAACTTAGAGGCCAATACCTAGCAAATATGCACAAACTACAGACCTTACTTTAGTCCTCTCAAAGGCAGTTTCAAGAACATATTCTCAACAATGACAAAAAGACTAAGTCTACTAGAAAACAAGCTGCAAGTTGAGGCTGCAAGTTGAGGCTGCAAAGGCCACAACTGCTCAACAAGTCACCTGCTTGCAGCTGAGAGCTTTCAAAACTGTAGTTGAAGCCCTCAGAGCAGCTCTTCAAGGAGATGCTAACAAAAGGGGGGAGAAAGCTTCTGCAAAGGGGAAGGAGACAAAAATAGCAACTGCAGCAAAGCAGAAGTCTTCTGTAGGAGAGCTCAAAAGAAGACCTCAAGCTACAAAAAAAGGAGAAACGTCAACTAAGTAAAGGAAGCCTTCACAAGAACCCTCAAGGCCTCAGGGGGAAAAGAGAAGGCATAGAGGACAGCATAATGACTACTGTCCAAAGTGCAGCAGAGGAGAAGAACAACATAGGTAAATTCTTTGTTGAGTTACAACTTTAGGTTCTAAATTTTTTTTTCTGACAATGTAACTAGTTATCTTGTTGTTTTATTACTTAGAAGTTTTGTTGGCATCAATTTAGGAGGATATTGATAGGAATGTGCAATCCTTCAATTTGTATAGAAATTAAGGAACAAAACTCAAGAGCATAACCATGATGTAGTTAGTGTGCTTAGGCTGAAAATCAGGTTAGTAATCTGCAGTCTACGTTTGATGCGAAAGAGCAAACGGTCACAGATGGAGAGCATTATGGGCCACCAGATACAGACTACTACAAGGGGATTTCAGCAAGGCAGGTAAGACATACATGGACAGTAAATGAGCTATAAATGCTTCAAGATCTAGGATCAATCTTGTAGACAAGGGTCAACACAACAATGCAGAAAGGTTCAAGTAGTGCTGGGTATAGACGAGGTTACAGCAGTGACCGAGTGTAAACGAGGTCTCAACGATACTGGATGTAGACTGAGTGCAGCAAAGTTGATTGCAAGGTTGGGCAAGGATCAAAGGATTGATCAAATCGAAGATTTGAGGTATGGAGAATCTATAATAGGATCAGACAAGGCTGGACGATGATCATATACCTCATCACTATTGCGAGCCATGAGGCAAATGGGTGACTTTGGTGCTCTAGAGGGGATGGCATCTTCCTCATCTGAGTCAATGTCACTCCATATCTTTACTGCAAGGGCCTTTCCATTTCTGAAAGGCTTCCTTTGTGGTTGCTGCTCGAGCTTCTTCTTTGTAGCAGCGTTAGACTGAGGTTTCCTACATTGAGCAACAAAGTGTACATTTCCACAGTTATAACAGGTGAGCTCAGAGTCCTTTGGTGAGGGAGTATCTTTGCCTGGTCTGCCTTTCTCTTAGAAATATTTTTTGAATCTTTTGCTTAGCGTGACCAGCTCCTCACTGGACGCTTCTGATTGAGATGATTGAGATAATTATTTTCACAATGAGTGAGTAGAAAACCTAATAACAATTTCTATGCGATGAGATTATGAGAGTATCTATATAAAC
>JAOVYX010005466.1:0-37414 GCA_035668315.1 Drosera spatulata
ATGGAGGTGTACGTCGAGACTCACAAGAAGTCCGACGCCCCGAGCGTGGTGGAGGCGATACAGGCGGGGAAGTCGCTAGCGGATATTCCCCTTGTTGACGAGACAGCGACTCATTTTAGGGTAAATTTTCGATTTTGTTTTTGTCTTTATTAAATATTGAATTTCAATCATTTCAGACCGTATTTTCTTATGCATTACGTACATTTATTTATAGGCAATGCTGTTGTATTGTAGGATGCATTTTATGAGAGATTCAGCCAGTTGCCTGAGTCCCAGGTCGATGAGAGCATGGATCCCGAGGATACGCAGCAGCAGCTTGCGACTGCCACATCCAAGGCATATCTCGAGGTTGCTGGCACGACGAAGGGAAGAATGTACGGTCTTGGTTCTGCAGCGACTCAGTACTACCCTAAGTCTGTGCTCAGCCAGGCATCCAGGACATCTTCCTTATCTTCTCAGACAGTGCCGGAGGACTATTACCGTCCTCAAGAAGAAGTCGTCAAGCTTAGAGACACCGTCGCCACACAACAGCAGGCGTACAGCTCCCTTCAGCAGACGGTTGTCGGCCAACAGGAGGAGACGAGCATGCTACGACGACAGATGGCGCTTCTCTTCTCGAAGATGGGGATGGATCCTTCGGCGACTTGTCAGGCACAGGCTGGGATCTCTGGGCCTCCATTTCCTCCTCCACCAGACGACGATGCATGCCCTCCCGAGCAGAGAGATATAGAATTATCAGGACTTTGATTGTATATTTTTATCGAACAAATTGCATTATGATTATCAAACATTGTAATAAAATTCATTTTTAGTTTAATTGTAATTTAATACAGGGTATTTTGGTGCAGTTTTTGTATTTCTAATTTATTTATTTTTTCAATCGAATAAAACCAGGCGACGGATTCCGTCGCTACATGTTCACTAAATTGATAACCACTTAGCGACGGATTCCGTCGCTAAGGTTTGTAAGAAAATTTAAACATCTTAGCGACGGATTCCGTCTCTAAAGTGTAAACGGTCATTTTTTTTTCTAATTTTTATTTTACACAATAGCGACGGAATCCGTCGCGAATATGTTTGAAAAAAATATTCACATTTCCGACGGAATCCGTCGCTAATAAAGGATATTTTATTCACTTTTTATAATTATTCATAATTACACACCTAGCAACGGATAGTCTTCCCGTCGCTAAGGTTTTTGGACTCTAGCGACGGAATCCGTCGCTAAGTTTGGTTTAGCGACGAAGCGTTTAGCGACGGACGTGTCCGTCGCTAAATCCGTCGCAGATTAAACTTAGCAACGGATTTTGTCCAGTTAGCGACGGAAACAGTCCGCCGCTAAGTGCACTTTTTTTTGTAGTGTTAGCCGGAGGATGTGCATGGATTATTGCAAATTAAATACCTCAACAGGGAAAGATCATTTTCCTTTCCATTAATGGATCAAATTTCAGAGCGTCTTGCTGGCCGCTCGCATTACTGCTTCCTTGATGCATACTCTGGGTATAATCAAATTGCAATTGTACCAGAAGATCAAAGCAATACTACTTTTACATGTCCCTTTGGTGTATTTGCTTATCGCAGAAAGCCATTCCGATTATGTAATGCTCCTGCTACATTCCAATGTGTCTTATGTCGATATTTTAAGATTACATTAAACAAATCATCAAGGTGTTGATGGATGATGTCACCATTTATGGTGATTCTTTTGAACAGTGCCTAAGCCACCTTAAATTGGTATTGGTTCGATGCGTTGAAACCGACCTTGTGTTGAATTTTAAAAAATGCCATTTTGTGGTACAACATGGAGTGGTATTAGGTTACATAGTCTCTCAAAAGGGACTAGAAGTTTAAAGTTCTGAGGTTGCGGTTATTCGTGATCTTTCGAATCCCATTACGGTTAAAGAGATCCGTGCATTTTTTGGACATGCTGGTTTTTATCGTCGGTTCATCAAAAACTTTTTGAAGATTGTATAACCACTATGCAAATTACTCCAAAAAGATACAGTCTTTGAGTTTGATAAACAATGTCTTAAGGCACTTGAACTTCTAAAAGAAAAACTGATTTCAGCTCTAATCATTCAACCTCCCAATTAGAACTTGCCATTCAAACTCATGTGCGATGCAAGTGACATGGACCTGTTTTGGGCAGCGAGTAGGACGTATACCTCATGTTATATATTACGCCTCTCGCATGTTGGACAAAGCTCAATGCAATTACACTATAACTAAAAAGAATTATATGCGGTAGTTTTTGCATTAGATAAATTTTGTTCCTATCTGCTACGAACCAAGGTCACTACACAGATAATGCTACAATTAAATACCTTCTTAACAAAAAAAATTGACAACTCCTCGTCTCTTAAGATAGATTCTTCTCTTACAAGAGTTTGACATCGAAATTAAATATAAGAAGGGTGCAGAAAATTTGTTGGCTGATTACCTCAGCCGCATTCAACGAGAACATGACCGTGTCTCATTGCCTGACTTATTTCCTAATGAGTACTTGATGAAAATCCATGGTGAAGTTCCATGGTATGCTGATCTTATCAATTATCTTGTCACCAAAGAACTTCCTAAATCATTGTCACGTGTGCAACGTGACAAGATTAAAAGTGATTCCAAGTACTATTTATGGGATAACCCACACCTTTTTAAATTCGGGTCAGATGACATCATTCGTCAATGTGTTCCAGAACATGAACAACAATCGATTCTAAAATTTTGCCCCACTTATGAAAGTGATGGGAATTTTGGAGCAAAAAGGACTGCTCATAAGGTTCTTGAATGCGGTTTCTATTGGCCTCATCTGAATCATGATGCATATGAATTTGTCAAGGCCTGTCCTGAATGCCAATGAATAGGTGGAATTACTAAGAGAGATGAAATGCCACAAAATTCAATTTTTGTTTGTGAAATTTTTTATGTTTGGGGTATTGATTTCATGGGACCTTTCCCACCATCTTATGGCAACATGTACATTTTAGTCATAGTGGACTATGTGTCCAAATAGGTTGAAGCACGAGCTACAAGAACTAATGATGCAAAAGTCGTCATTGATTTCGTGCGCAACCAAATTTTTAATCGCTTTGGTATGCCACGTGACATCATAAGCAATAGGAGAACCCATTTCTGCAATAAGTTGGTTGATCCTCTTCTTCGTAGATATCATATAACCCGCCGAATTGCTACTGCATATCATCCCCAAACTAGCGAGCAAGCCGAAATCTCCAATAGAGAACTTAAATCAATTCTTGAAAAGGTTGTTAACCCCAACCACAAAGATTGGAGTGCTCGCTTGGGAAATGCACTTAGGGCATATCGTACCGCTTATAAAACTCCCATTGGTATGTCACCATATAGTTTGTTATATGGCAAAGCTTGCCATCTTCCAGTTGAACTAGAACACAAAACTTTTTGGGCAATTAAACAATGCAACTATGATTATCCAAATACGGCAAATAATATAAAGCTGCAATTAGAAGAACTGAAAGAAATAAGAAATGATGCATTTGACAATTCCATTATTTATAAAGACAAGACAAAATGTTATCATGATAAAATGTTTAGCAGAAAGAATTTTAAAGTTGGTGATAAAGTTTTATTATTTAATTCTCAAATGAAATTGTTAGCTGGCAAGCTTAGATCGACATAGGATGGTCCATTCAAAGTCATTCATGTCTACGATTATGGAGCGGTGGAAATTAAAAAACCTTGAAACTGGAAAGATTTTTAAGGGGAATGGTCATCGGCTTAAATTGTATCATAAAGGTGCTCATGTGGGTTGGGTTGATGAATTCAACCTCGAAAAACTAAATTGAGTGTGAATTCATAGAGCGAACGATGTTAAATAAGTACGCTTCTTGGGAGGCAACACAAGCACTTTAGGATAGATTTTCCTTTTTCAATAAAATTTGATGATGAATCCCAATAACGTGATCAATGCGTTTAAAATGAACAAATCTATGTGAAAAATAAGGAGAAATGATGAACGCTGTTAAATTTTGAGCATAAAACGTGTGCTTTCCAGTGTTTGGTTTGAAACACGAGCTGTCAAGGGCGTGTGGATCAGACGCGGCCGTGCTTGGCCCTTGTTTAAGAAGGGCAAAACTCGCGAAGCACGGCCTGATTTGGTCTGTGTTTGCCTGACACAACCATGTCAGATCCATGATCCAAAAACCCAAAAGCCTCGAAACACGGTCGTGTCACGGCCTGAATCTGGGTGAAAATGCGATTTTCTCTCATTTTTCCTAGCAAACACTCATACACAAATGTGTAACCATCGCCCCACACACCAAATTGTTCATTTTTCCACCAAATCCTATAAACTAAAGCTTAAATCGAAGCTAATGACAACCCCAATCATCCTCTGATGTTGATTTCTTCATTCTCGCGCTCATTAGCTAATTTTTTCCATATTCATATTTTAAGGGAACGATTCGAAAACTCAAAAATTCTTCAATTTGACACATGTTATGCGAGTTGTAATAATGGATTATGATTCCCCATGATGAATGGAGCGTGTTGATATGAAGTTTGCATAGTATGGTTGAGTTTTGTGAAGTTAGGGTTTTTTGGGTTTTGATATAAACAGGAAAATATGGAAAATGGTGAATTACACGTGAATTTTGATTTCATTTGCGCTACATTGTGGTGTTTGATGATGTGTGGATTATGGATGATTATGGATGGATGGTTATGGATGGATGGTTATGGATGGATGGTTTGGGGGATGAAAATGGTGATAATGGATTGATTTTGTATAGTGTGGTATGGTCGATGATATGAACGGGTCATGTCGAAATTTTTCTGAAATTGTGTGTTTGCTTTACTTGCTTGGCATGATAGTGTTTATGTTATGGATTTGTTATCTATTTTGTATGAACGAAATGTATTGATGAATTTCTATGTTTGAATTGTGCAGGATGCCGAGAGTTAAATCGACTGTCGCTTCTTCTATTGCTAGAGGCAACCCAACTGCTAGGACGTATACTCTTGTTCCTAAGCCAATTTCGAGACATGCTAATGATCTTGGCCTAGTGTTTCGAGGGAAGAAAAATGAAGATAGGTACTGGAAGATCAAGAGGGGGATGATTGTGGCGCCTATTTACTATAGTAGTCCAGCCTTATCTACACTCGAGGACTCTTGGGTGATACAGATGATTTGCTGGAACGTCTTCAGATGAAAACATTTGCTCACAACTCTTGATCGACTTACTATAAGTTGATGATAGAGTTCTTGTCTTCTCTCATCCTTGTAAAAAAAGGAAAGCGACAGAAGGACGACGACATTATTGCCTTTCACTTTCGCCTCAATAGAGTGGAATACTATAAGGATGTGGCTTGGCTTAATGCTATATATGGTTTCAGAACTTCTGATCTGCAGTTTCTGGTTCCGGATTATGAGAAGGAGATCGGCTCTTTGTATTACTATTTGGCTCAGCAGGATCTTTTGGACTTCAGAAATGCCAATGTATTCGCTGTGCTCAATCTTGTTTTCTTCATTCTTCATAGATTTTTTGCCTGCACCATCTTTGCCAAGTATGAGACTATCGGCAACTTGCGGAAGGATGAGTTACTACTTCTTTGGGCTATGACGAGGCCTAGACCCATCAAGCTTAATATTGCGGCGTATCTTCTTCGCCACTGGCGTTTCCACGGCGTTAGCAACTCCGGTAAGATTTACTTTGGGGGACTCATTACACCTATCGTAATGGCACTTAGATACGATTTCACGGGATAGGAGCCGTTGGAGTAGCCACCCTATTCTTCACCCTCCCTCACTTATCTTCTTTCCACAAAGAAGATTAAGAAGGAGACGATTGGAGGAGAGGAGGTATACTTCTTGATGTTCCCTTACAACAAGAAGGTGAAGCTATAGCTGTCGAGTAAGCTATGCAGAGTTGCTTATTCTTTGATATGGGCTTTTCCATCTCTTGGTCTTCGTTTTCTGAGACGAAGAGTGGTGGTAAAAGAGCAGACTGAGGGAGGCGCAGGGATAGCAAGGGTAGAAGAGCAGGCTGAGGAGGATGAGCATGATGATGATGTTACTGATGAGGAAGCTGCTAATGATCAGATAGATGATGACGATGCTGTTGATGATGTACTTTATGACAATGATGATATGAAGCCGCCTGCAGAGTCCAGCCATCAAGGAGCTGCATACCAGCATCGATACTACTATTCCACTTTTGAGAGGAATGTTTTAGCAAGGATAGACAGATTTGACGACAGACTTATGCGGGTGGAGTCCCTTGTTAAGCATCAGCATGATATGCAACAGCAAATATATGACTGGCATGTGAGCCAGTGGCATTTCCAGCCACCACCTCCATAGTGACCCTTTCCGAGTATTGTCCTTTGGTTTTCAATTCTATATTACATTGAGGACAATGCAATGTTTTAGGTTTGGGGTAGGATATTCTCTATCTTTTTATACTTATTTTATGATTTTCTTTTTCTATTTTCTGTCCAGCATGTATTGTTCGTGGTTTAGACAGTACTAGACTCGAATTTACGGTTTGTATAATATTTAACTACTTTCATGTTATTGAGTCAGCTTGTATTATTCACGTCTTCGTTCTGTTTATGTTTTCATGAGTAGTGTTTGTTTTGTTGATGTCATTTCTAAAAAAATAAAAAAAATTAACTAGTAAAAAACTAATTTGGTTTTAAGAAGATTTTTTGTTTTTAAGTGAATGTTATGCACAAGAGTTTTTAGGAGGTATGAAAAATATGTTAACTTTAAACAAAAAAATTAGATAAGTGTCATACTAGAATAAAGATGGCCTTAGTTGAAACTCTTCACATTTACATAGCTAGTTTTCGTCCAAAATATCGCTGAGTTTGAACTCCTAGCAAAGGCATGTATGGGGGGATAATTAAACCCGAGATATGAGGGCAACAAATAGGGCTAGATTCTTATAATGCACAAAACTCAAGTTACTACCTACTTGGTTAGTGGTACAACGGAGAGGTGTACATCGTAAATCATTTTATTCCATTTTTTTGTGTGACAATAACCCTTTTAGACCTCCTTTACCTGATGTTATTTTCATTATTTTCTTTCCTTTCATCTCGTACTTTACATGATGAATTGTTTGATTCGGCATGCTTAAAGTCATTATTGGAGTTGCTTTATATTTCTCATGTCATAAACTCCATAAAAGAACCCATTTGAACCTTATCATGTGTACGAGTCAAAAGTAGCGATGGCTGAAAAACTTTGTAAGGGGGATGGCTTGTTCTTATTTTTGTAATATGACATACAATGTGCTTAGGTTGCTGTATTTCTATTTCCTTTTCATGTATTACTTCTCAAAAAAAAAAAAGACGAAAAGAAAAAAGAGAAAAAAACACAAGAAAGTTCTTTTTGCTATCTCATAGTTGTTTAGACTCGAGTAATTACTTATCCTAATAAAGGGTGACTAGAGAAAGTTGTATATTTGGATTAGTATGGTTCATTTGTCCTTGTTAGAGGCACAATGCCTTGTTGGGGTTGGATGTATAGATCGCTTATGTTTTGACTCATACTTTACTCCTACCCTTGAATCTTAACTCCACAAACTAAATAGCCGACCTCCTTTTACCTATCTTGTTATCTTTCTTTGTCCCAGTCTATTATTTGGATTGAAATATACACTTGATTCGGGTAAGAAGGTGGATAGTATGCGAATGCTTGTAGCTTTTTGTATTATTTGAGTTGAACTCTTATTCTTGCAAGATTAATGAGTGTTGATATGATCCCCATGATCATCAGGATGGTGAGTGATGCCTTGTTAGGAGAACGCTTAGAGATATGAGGAAGACTTTATGCAATGTGACGAGGGAGGGAAGATGAATTTGCTTGTAGAAAAGGTGTTATGACACTAGTTAGTTTTGTTGGTTTGAGTTGCTTATTTTGTGTTGTTCTTAGTTTTTCTTGTGTGTGTTCTTTTGCTTGATGACAAGCAAACGTGTGGTTTTGGGGGAGTTTGATGTGTGTCAAAACACACACTATTTTACGTTTTTGGTTTTTGGTTTAAAAGAGTAGTTATCAAAGTTGATTAAATGTATGACAATTGTAATTCTCACTCTTCATAGACTTAATCATCGACTAGCATTTTCTTCTCATGTTTATTTATGATAGGTGTTGTAATTAAGTACGACAAAAAGAGAGTTGTCGAAGTAAACTATCAATTACCATAAAGCATACAATAACAAGACTAACATAATTACTTTATGTCAAAACGAGAATATAACATAGACTAAATATACCGTATTATAAATATTTCTCTAACGCCTCATGACATTGACCTTACACACATTAGCACCATATCATGCTCACATTCATAAGGTCATAGGTTAACCAAAAAATAATGACGTTAACCTATAAGTTTGCTACTAATATCAACCAAAAGAGAATGGCTTGACTGCATACATACTTCTCTTATATACTGAGGTGATCAATCATAATACATCAAATAAGTAATTGAGGATAAATCAACACATAAACATCATATCATAAGTTTGAACATGAAATTATTGAATTCAGGAATCACATCTCATAAAATCCATGAAAGTGTTCCAATTACTATGTCATACTAAAGTCTTACGCTACCATAGCTATGAATAGAAATGACAAATTCAACAAACAATCAGAAAAAGTCAGCACTACAAAACTAAGAAAAGAGTATAAACCAAACGATTAATGGCAATTGATCTACAAACAACTGATAATAATCCCGTAATGATTCATGAACCAACAGAGCATAGATCGAAATCGTCTGTGATAAACCTCTTATCAAAAGCGTCAAGAGAAGACCAATTCATACAATGTCGGCCTCTTCTCTGATAAAGAACTCTGATAATTCATCTCTCTTTTTTCAAACATGGGCAGTGGGTATATATAGAAAATGCAAAATAACCAAAGTCCCACTAAAATAAAAAGATAAAATTGTGCAGTTCAGGAATGGTGCACGGCCCGTGCGGATTGGACAAGGCCCATGTTCTTCTCCTTGTACTCCATGGTCAGTGCAATGTGATACTCCATGTTGCACGCCCCGTGCTTGATATGCACGGCCCGTATCTGGCAGAAAACATGCATGCTTCGTCTTTAAAGCTCCAGTAAATGATAAACACATCTCAACTCTTCCAAGATCAACTAGAATTTTTGAAAAATCAGCTACAAATCTCCTTCAAAGTAGCTCATGATCAAAATGACTTCAAACTCTTCACTTCTGCAAGAAAAACAAGAGGTTTGGCAGTATCGATGCTCTAAATAGTAAAAGGAACTAAAATGACTCAAACTAACACTAAAATCGACACAAACAAGTAACTATGATTAAGAAAATGATGTATGTTTACACACACATCAATATGTTGACAAGAATGATAAACAGAACACAGAAGAACAACATACAACAAAGGAAGCTACAGAAGAGACACCTGCAATAGAGCCTCAAAAAACTGCAGAATTGCATACAGAAGAGCAAATGCAGGCTGAGGATGATGCAAGAAAGAGAAGACAATGGACGAAAGATCATCCAACTGAGTACATCATAGGTGATGCAAATGATCCATTAATGACTAGGAGGGCTATTGCAGCAGAGTGCCTTTCTGCATGCTTTATTTCTAAAATAGAACCTAAGAAGGTTGAAGAAGCCCTCCAAGATAGTGATTGGATCAATGCCATACAAGAGAAACTCAAAGAATTTAAGAGAAATGAGGTATGACATTTAGTTCCTAGACCTAAGAATAGCCCTGTTGTAGGGTGCAAATGGATATTTAGAAAGAAAAGTGATGAAAATGGGACTATAATTAGGAACAAGGCTAGACTTGTTGTCAAGGGATACTCACAAGAGGAAGACATTGATTTTGATGAAACCTTTGCTCCTGTGGCTAGACTTGAAGCCATACGAATGTTCTTAACATATGCTGCTTATATGGACTTTAAGGTATATCAAATGGATGTTAAAACTGCATTCCTAAATGGAAAATTGCATGAAGAGGTATATGTAGAACAACCATCGGGCTTTGAGGATTTTAAGTATCTAGAACATGTCTACAGACTTGACAAGGCCCTTTATGGGTTAAAACAAGCTCCAAAAGCTAGGTATGAAACCTTGTCAAGTTTCCTCATTGATCATGGCTTTAAGAGAGGAAAACTAGACACAACCCTTTTCATCAGGCATCACAATGATCATATTTTATTGGTCCAAATTTATATTGATGATATCATTTTTGGGAGTACTGATGAGAAATTGGGTGATAGATTTTCAAAGCTCATGACATCTAAGATTCAGATGAGTCTCATGGGTGAACTTAAATACTTCCTAGGTCTTCAAGTGCAGCAATGTGATAAAGGCACTTTCATAAACCAATCTTAGTATCTGAGAAATATGATTAAGAAGTTTGGTTTAGAAAATGCGTCCATAATGAAGACACCAATGAGTTCAACCATTAAGATAGATAAGGATGAATGTGGCAAATCAATTGATCAAAAGTTGTACAGAGGCATCATTGGATCATTACTATACCTTACTGCAAGTAGGCTTAATATCATATATTCTGGGTTTGTTTGTGCCAGGTACCAATCTAATCCTAAGGAATCACACATTACTGCAGTCAAGAGGATCTTGAGATATCTCAAAGGGACTCCTGACTTAGCCTTGTGGTATCCATAGGAATCTGAATTAGAACTAATGGGTTTCTCAGATGCTGACTTTGTAGGTTATAGAATAGACGAGAAAAGTACAAGAGGATCATGTCAATATCTTGGTTCAAGATTAGTATCATGGTTCAGCAAGAAACAGTCAACTGTATTAACCTCTACTACAGAAGCAGAATACGTTGCTGCAGCAAGCTGTGTTGCACATATCCTTTGGATGAAGTCTCAACCTCTTGACTATGGGCTAAGTATCATTAAAACTTTTATCTATTGTGATAACATCTCTGCAATTGCCATGTCTAAAAATTCTGTGTTCCATTCTAGGACAAAGCACATAGATGTACGATATCACTTTATTAGAGATCATGTGCAAAAGGAAAATGTGAAATTAGAATTCATACCTACTGAAAATCAAATAGCAGATATTTTCACAAAACCCTTAGAAGAAACTAAGTTTGTTTCTTTTAGAGGAGAATTGGGTATGCTAGATTTAAATGAGTAAGACATTAGTAGAATGAACATTTTCGTAAACAGAGTGTCAGACTACATCAACAATGCTTGGGAATTACCTTATTACAACAAAGTTTATCCTTCCTGCAGTAGGATACATAGCACTAACACTCAACAATCACATCATTACACCGTTGTTTCCCAAGAAGCAGTTTGTGGCCACATACACACCCCACCTTTTCATCATCCAATTGAAAGGGGTTCTGTTTTTACTATAAATAGGGACTCATGCCAAGCCTAACAGAGCATGTAGAGAGACAGACCACCTCCTTGGCTGATGATATTGCCATGTTCAAGTATCTGATGGAGAAGAACCAAACAAATAACAAACCAAAACTCCATCAGATCAAGTCCAAAATCAATGATTTTAGCCAACACTTAATACTATTAACCAACTTCGACCAACAATAAATTAAAAGGGACCAGCATTACTGGAGTAAGGTTCCGCATTATTAGAGTAAGCTCAAAACAATGTTGTTGTCTAACTGACTTTTGTCAGTTTAACAGTAAAGCTTCGATAAAAGACTAGTCATTCCCCCTTCTGTCTCATAGCAAGGTATATTGGAACTTTTATTTATTATTTTTGAACTCTTAAAATTCAATGTGGATTGTATTCTCAACACCACCGAGCTTCTTCTTGATAACTTCACATACTTGGTCATATGAGAAGACAGGGCACTTATTTAGTATAGACTCTCTCATTGGCTTTACATATTCCTGTTAGCAAACCAAACAAAATGAATTACATTAGATCAGGCCTCTCAAAAATTGTTCTCCCATTTAGATTTTACTTCAAAGACACAATCCTTAAGAAATGCACCTAAAAATAACAGACCAGCTTTTTGTGGGTAAAACTTCATGAGCTTGAGCTTATATTTTTAACTACTCAACTTTTATCCAAATGGTTTTGTTGCCAAGGAAGGTGACTACATGCCAAGATACTAGTTTTCTTAAAATCAATAAAAACTCGTCGTGATTATTATAACTACTTTGAACAGTCCTTCGTGCAGATTCGATCCTTACTTTCACTAATATATTATTTTGAATATTTTTAAAGTGTGAATGAATGCATATAAATTTTAAGTTGAAATGTCTACAACATATGCATCAACTACACAAGAGCAAGAAGAATTTTCAGTACATCTTAATCACTTACGGTAGATCTATTTACTTCATCTCCTGCAACTCCTTCATCACAGGTAGAATTACCTCTACAAAGTTCGCATGTAGTCAGTGCAACTACAAGAGAGCTGAACGAGCCTAAAATAGCACCGCAACCAGGGAGTTCGATGCATGTGTCCAGGGAATATTGCATCAGACAATATGATCTACAAAGAAATCACAACCTATCAAATGCCAGGCAATATACGACTGAAATTTTTTTATGGAAGCATTCTGAAGCGCATTGTTTCCAGAGAAATGTTCATGTAATTTAGTTGATGGCCGCAAAGTGTAAGAAATAGCCATGACTCTTACTTCTTCCTATAGTAGCATTTTCACAAGGATAATGAGCAATAACTGGTGTTATCATGTAACGGCCCGGCCCAAGGATCCCAGGATAGGAAGCCCGGCCCGGTCCGGCCCTTAAAAAAATCCGGGCTTGGCCCGGACCCTACAAAAAGGGCCTTAGCCCTTTCCCCCCTTTCTTTTTTTTGGAATCTTGAGCTATGAAAACCGTTACCGGTTTTTGAAAAATCGTTATCGGTTTTTAATAACCGTCAACGAAAATTGAAACCGTCAACGATTTCAGAAGCATGAAAACTTACAGAACGTGTTGCTCTCTGTGATCAAAAACTGGTGACGGTTTTCAAAAACTCCGTCGACGGTTTTCAATAACCGTTGACGATTTTGATTAACAAAAAGGGAAAAGCAATTTGGGTTTTGAAGTGATCAACTTACAAGTCTTAATAAACAAATGTTTCAAACAACATAACAATATTTGAATTGCTATATTTGTTTTCAAGTTTCATACATAACAAAGTGTTCAAGTCCCATGAACATAACAATATAACGACATGAATTACATACCAAACGTTTAAACATGAGAAAGTGAAAAAATAAAAGTCATTAAAACAAAAACATTGTTTCAAATGTAAAGATACATGTTCTAAGAAAAAAATATCAAAGTTTTAAGAAGCATAAAAATATTACAAAGCCAAAAATAAATAAAGAACTACATATCCATGCTGTTGTCGTCGTCACCATCACTCGCGAACGGTGGAGGAGGAATTCCCGCTTGTAGTGCTAACTGGTTAAGATAGTATGTGATCTCATCATGACGGTGATCTTCGATCTTCCATCTCGCAGTCACTCGATCCTGAAAGGCGTCCAAATTCCGTTGAATAACTTCATAATTTCGCTTCAATCTTTCGTTGTTGTCGGTCAAGAAATCCATGGAGCGATCCATCGAGCGAAAATGAGGACAATGATCACAAGACGGCTCTTCATCGTGCCCTTCATCCTCTTCTTCTTCATCATCTTCCATTATTCTGTCCAACATGGACTATGAATTCAGCCAGCATTTCACGTTGACGGTCATGATTATATGTCCACAATCCGTCTTCATTATTCTATTAGGTTTATCCCTTAAGGACATTGTCTTCTTTCGCAAGACAAGTTTTTCCATGTCTTAACAATGCGAAGTACCTTTACCCGTTGAGAAGATCTTAACACACATTTTGCACTTAACTACGATCACCTTCCCATTTGCTCCTTTGACCTTCTCGAAATACGACTAACACTCCGAGCCTTTCCTCGATGAAAAAGCGATGGATGCAACGTTAGATTATCCCTCTTCGGATTGAGAAGTCCCTACGCTTTGCGAAACAATGTCGGGAATGTTGAATCGCCTCCCCGACATCATCATGTGTAGGAAAGACATCATCATCATCAACATTGTACACGTTTCGATTTTGTGATAAGTGAGCCATTATTATGTTGGATTTTTAAAGAATGAAAAGTAACAAGAGAGTTTTAGAAGATTGAAGAGTTTGATTGTAAAAAAATATTAAAAAATTTATGAATATATGATATCTCACTTGTTGTTTATATAGACAATTTGTCAAAAAATAAATTAGACCAAAATACCCTCAAAATTTAACCTTTTATAACAGTTCGTGGGATATTTTTGTCCAATTTTTGAAAAATAACCGTTTTGAATATATTATTAAAAAATAAAATCGTCAACAGAACAAGCAACGATTATCGAAATTACAGAAATTCATACTTCAAAACCATTGACGATTTTGAGGGTTAAGGATTTCTGTCTATAAAAAACCGTTGACGTAATCTATAAAACCGTTCACGTTTTTTCTACAAATCGTCAACGATTTTTTATAACCATCACCGGGCATAAAGACCTGAAACATACCGTTAAGTTTTGCCTCAAAATCGTGAACGGTTTCCAAAAACCGTGGATGGTTTCCAAAAGCCGTTGACGTTTTCTTAAAACCATTCACAGTTTTAAGGTAAACTTAATGGTCTTTTTTTAAAAAAAATAACACGTTAAAAGGGCTGGACCTGCCCTTAGGCCCTTGGACAAGGACCTGGTTTAGAGCCGGGCCGTGGTTGGAGATGAAAAAGATTGGGCCAGCCCAACCCTATCTACAGTAACAGGCCGAGTGGCCCAGGACCGGACCAGCTTTGGGCCTGCTATTTTGACAACAGTAGCAATAACACTACATACAGCACGGTAATCCACGCTGTGTTCTCAGTAATCAGCGGTTCATCTAAAAGAATATCATATTCATAATACCATAAATACAACGCCAAGACCATTAAACCAGTTGTAAACAGTACAATCAGCCAAAACCTCCAAGCAGTGATGCTTCTGCTTCCACAGATTAATACCAGCCATACCAAGCCAGCCGACCGCCCCATCTCCTACCTCACGCTCACCATCTTGACCAGGCAACATCTGGCACCAGCTCATATCACCACTGTTCGTCCCAGCTGCCTAAAATGCATCGACTTTTTCTCCATATCACAACATTAATCATTCTCAGAATCATCGAGGACAGAAAAAACTTTTCCTTGCAGACACATAATACAGCCGCCACAAGCTAATTATACATTTATACACAGTAGTCTAAAGACCTCATCCAAGGACCACATGAAAAGAATGACTACACTAAATACATGCATAGTGTTACAAGTACATGCGCATGAATTTACATAGACATACTGGCACGCCGTTTGATTGATCAGCTCTGGATTGAACACGTAGCTAGTCTACCAAAACTGCATTTTGACTCCAACCCACTCAAGCCCGTGATTCAGCTAGAAGCAAGGTATGCCACCATCCACATGCTATATTCCTAGAACTTAAGCCATCTATCTTCACTTCGGAAGGAACATTGCGATCCGTTGCATCGCCTAGGCCAAGCTGCGACAAGCAGTACTAATCAGGGGGAGCTTAGGTGGACAATTACCAACTATAAAAGGAAGTGTTTCACTACCTGGCCGTATTTATTCCAACCCCAACAGAAGACTTTTCCGTCCTCTACAAAATAGGAAAAAAGATCAAGAACAGTACAACGGCAAAACAAAAGCAATGCAAACTACATCTTAATAATTCTGACCCCTAGCATCATCAGAAAGAGTTAACACCAATAATAACCAGGAACAGTAAGGCTGCATGCAAAACGCTACAGGTAGGCAAACCTATCTAACCAAATCATGAGGTGATTGAGAAACAACAAAAAACAGCGTCTACACATCATCTCTATTGAGGTTTCACAGCATGCCACTTTGCTCAATGAAGAAAAGGGTTCCAATGGGGTCAAAAACAGATATCTACCCTTGGAACTGATGAAGGCATAAACACCGCAAGCGGAAAAGCACAAATGGTGGATGCAACACCCTGGCCAATCCTTATTACCGAATCACTATCGGAAATTGCATTCCAAACTGACAACTAGCCTAAAAAATCAACACTAATCCTTACAGCGTACTTTGACCTCACTCGCACACATCCTGAAAAATTCTCGGGATGTCACCTTGTTTGTATGGATAATCTCACCAAAACCTTTACGCCAAAACTTTGGGGTTTTACCTACACCCCCATTTAAAGAACGCAACGTCCTCGTAACGACTTCAAGAATCACACATAACCTCAGAACCTTCCTCGCGAGGCGCCTGACCCCGACCCCTTGTCTATAGGTCTAGCATGCAGTCGTAGGGTTGCTTTGATATCATTCTATGACGCTCTGGTCAATCCACGTTATTGGGTCATCATCGAAAACCGCTTTCTAGGCTAACAAGTAGCACCATAGGCCAACAATAGTTTTTTTGGTGTGCTTTACTCTTACTCACACACACCTTGGGAAACTGTCCAGGAGGTCACCCATCTCAACATTACTTCACGTCAAGCACGCTTAGCTGTGGAGTTCTAAAGTTACGAGCTATCGAAAATGAAAGTATATCTTGTTGGTGTAGATAGTCTATTAAACCCTTTAAGTCAAACCTTTGGAGTTTTACAATGAAGCCCAAGATTAAGATCAAGTCATACCCAATTCTAAGAAACTCCATCACTCCATCTCTAATGTTAGATATTTAACTTATGTTGTAAACCAGAAAGCCCAAGAAACTACCAAACTCTCGCAAAGAAATACCAACCACTCTCTTGCCTAAGGGCATCAAGAAAGTGTCAGCCCGTTTCATTCCTTTCATTAGACGACACATGTGAAGATGGAATAGAACCATCTACATCTTGTAAAGGTGATGCGATAAGAGCCATGTAATAGTGTAATTGGAGATGCTATAAGCCAAGCTTTATTAGACTGATATACTGGTTTGGTGAGGCACTTTTCACTGGCTTTCCTTGCTCCCTACAGAGACCTCGCATAAGCTTAGGAGTTAGGAGGCCATTCCTGTGTGTTTTCTTATTACTGGTATGACAATACATCGATGTACTACGCTGGTCTGAATGCTTTGCTTATGCATATTATCGCTTTGGAGTTTTTTGGTTTTTTTTTTTTTTTTTCCGATGATGAATAAAGACTTTACCTGGATGGAAAACAAAAACAAAAACAAAGGTCCACCAATGCGAAACAAACACAGAACCACTTTTATTTTCTTAGTAGTATATACTACCCACTCGAGACTCGGGAATGATGACATATGACACATCAAAATGTAAAGAACATACTTCAAATATATCACCAACCAACCAAATTAAGATTTTCTAGGCTCCACTCTGTCATTTATTGGACCCCATCTCTGGACCAATACGGACTTAGACATAGCCGTCGGACCTCGAGGACACCACCTTGAGCCCCCCTAACAAAGCTTGTTGTTTCCTCGTGTGATTGCACGCTTGCCATTCGTGGTCTAGGACCCACCACTTTCTACCACATAAATACCCAAGCTCATAAACCGAGACTCCTCTACCCAAGCTCACACACAAACAGTTTGTGGTGGCCCATGCAGGTCCATATAAGACACGCTCTTCGTCCTATATACATTTCATTTCATTAATTTTTCACCTTTTTTTCAAAATAATCATTCATTTTTAATCGAGGGATAATAAGTTTATTCAATTTGGTACGCCTACAACATTGTATTGCAAGCTCCTTCCATTACACTTGAGGTAGACCATCAACCAGATGGAGATGTGCATCTAATGAGGCGAGGGAGCCTCAACTACAAGAGGAAAGCTTCCAATATGTCAGGTCTTAAGCTTCTCATATTGTAATGCAGGAGACTAAACGTTTTGTGACACAGAATTTTGTTCGTCATAGGAAAACAAGGCTGTTGATCTTAGGAAAAATAAGGTATGAATACGATTTTTCCAAACACCAGTCCCTTGGACCTCAATGGAAAGCACAGGAGTAACCAAACAAGAGAGATCAACCAAGAACCAGAACAATATTTCGGGGAAGCTAGAATGCAATAACCAAAAAGAGACTCTGAAACATGCGTAAGTGAACAACTGGCTTTTGCCTAAGTGACATATTTGATACTCATATCACCTTCAGGGCATGATGTTCTATATACAAGGCAGGCAAGGAGAAATATAGAATTATCCAAATCATGTATGACTATACTTAAAAGCGAAAAAAGCGCATTTCTGGACCAAAACATGGAAGATTACCACCAGAAACAGTAGGATTGTACCTGTGACCATTGCACTATGACGAGCTCCACATGATATTATCTTGGCATGCGCATTTTCTAAACTCGGACTTTCCAACAACCTCGGAAGAGTCTGTAAATATATAATGGCATGCAAGCCAACCCAGCAAGTTAATGAGATCCTGATAGGAAAAATGCAACTCCAAATATCGTGCATACCAGTCTAAAAGTTACCTCAGCCTGGTCAGAACCAGTTCCTAGTTGTCCAAATTGATTTCCTCCAAAGGCATACACCGCTCCATCAGCAGAGATGCAGGCTGTATGCCAGAGCCCGGCTGCTACACCGCTGATCCTAATGCCAAGCAATGACGCCACACAAGTTGGGCTGAGCTCATCATCTGTGCCTCCTTGACCGCACTGCATATACGAAAGAAGATTAATAAGGTAAAAAAATTTCCTATTCAGATCTCCCTCCTAGTACAGACAGTTCAGCAAAGAATTTTAAAAGAACAGAGAAGAGGAGCCTGTAACCAATGGTCAATACAACCGCATAAGGCACTTAATTGTCTAGACTAAATAGATTCTAACATAAGACGATCTAACTATAAAATAAATTCCATACTAGTCATTTGTCATTCCAAGTCAAAACTATGCCACTTAGCTATAATGCACTAATTCTTGAACTTCTTTTTGTTCCTGTGTTATTAATAGTGGCTTCTTATTGGATATGGTTAGACAAAAAAAAAAAAAAAATCTCAATAGATAGCCGCTGAATATTTCATACTGTGGATATTCTAACATCAGTTCGGACATTTGGTATAATTGGTTCCTCGCCAATTCGAATATTTGGTATAATTGGTTCCTCATCATAGTATCAGAACAAGTCGTGATAAAATGTCACGGGTTTGATCACTGCCTCCCCCATTTATTGCCACATGCTATGTGGTTTATTATGTAGACTTATTTGACACTTGGTATGGGTTGGTCCAGTGCGATTGTTGTTCACACTTTATACCCCAATGGCCTTTCGTACAAGGTGGGGTGTTGAATATATCATATCGTGGGTTTTCTACCGTTAGTTTGGACTTTTGGTGGAATTGGTTCCTCGACAATAACTATGGAACTCCTGATTCAGTGATGTCTTTGATCCTTTTTAAAGTTACCTGGATATAGTATAAATAACAAACTGAAACCAATATAAACAAAAATCTACTACTATATGCCGAAGGATTAGACGTCCAGGACCTGTATAACATAAATAGAGGAGACGAGAATTTGAGTGTTCAGTAGAAATGCTCACCTGTCCATACAAACCCCAACCAAATGTAAGCAGCGCTCCAGCATCTGTTTAGAAGAATGCCATGAAGAGCAGAATTATTTAAATAGAGCAACAAGTGAGCTAACAAAGCAATAGGAGTAACCAATAAGGTAGTCAAGATCATAACATTACCTGTCACAACTGCACTATGTCTTCCTCCACAAGCAATCCCCTTGATATAGCTACCAGGAACCCTGTATCCATCTCCATCGGACATCCTGTCCTTTCTGTAAGATTGAATACAAGGTATAGGGTGCGGAGATGACACCATCCTTATGCGAGAACCCAAACCTAACTGTCCTTCTCCTCCATATCCCCAACCCCACACTTGTCCTACATCTGAAACTTCATGAGAACATATTCACACATGGGAAATAACACCCATATAAAAAGACACATATAAAAGGCACATTTGCTCAAGGCTGGCTGGCTGTTGCTTTTAAAGAGCCATCTTCTTGAGCTTTAAAGCAAGCAAAATGCTCAGGACATGTTTTCCAACACCACAAATACGTCAAAAAGTCGCTATTCTAAAAGCCATTTTTTTCTTATCTAAAATTTGGCTTTCTTCTTAACCAAACACTCAATTTACTTCTTTTTCAGTAAAAGTACGTTCACACTTACTTGGAAGATTTGGCAATCAACCCCTTGATTACGCAACAAGAGAAGAGAAAGCACATTCCTTTCCCTATTTTGACTAGGGATATTGACATTCAAGTACCCTCTATATTTTTTTATGTATGACTTAAAATGTCATTCGAGCATCCGATTTCCATTTTTCTTTCATTCTTTATGATCTTAGCTCTTCAATGATGCCAGAAACCCTTCTCCGCCAATATTCCCACCTCCATCCAATAGAAACCATTTCAACCAAATCCACGAATAAGCCACGTGTTTTATGATTTTAGCCGAACTAGAATACTAACCCTTTGTCCCACAATAGATACAACATGTACGTATTTTGCACTATTCTATACGTATGAATACAAGTCTCGTTTTCATATCAAATCACGTCTGATCGTCTCACAATATGTATTAGGTTGAAATATGTAATTTACGTAACCATTGATATTTCATAATAAATCTACAAAAAAACTATGTTTGATCATCATTGTACGCATGTCAAACGTTACATTAAGATGCATGCCATGTCAAACTGGTACATCTATTGTGGGACGGAGAGAGTATAAATTAACCTAAATATAATTAGGTCTGTTCCATATAAAAGATTTTTAGCCTATTGATTGTCGTATGCAATTAACATAAACATTGGGAAATAATCTGTGTCGTTTTCGTAAGATGTTTTAATGAATAATGTACGATGTAATTGTTAATTCTTTCTGCTGACTAAAAAAGGTGTGAAGAAAATTATTTTAGTTTTATTATGATCATTAATTGTTTTTGTTTCATAAAAGATTTGTATAAATGATTGTTAGGTTTTTATTTACTTTTGATCACCAGATAGCTACGTGAAATTTGATATTCAAAGATTTTATCTCGACCTTTCAACTTGTAATCAAAGACCAATGAATTAATTAGGAAATTTAATTAAAATAAAACTATAATACCCGATTGTCATTTAAAATTTTCAAAGATATGTAAATACCTTGACATGCAATTTGCCATCTTGATGGTTTGTCATTGGAATATTTGTATAATTATATTGTTGTTTTTTTCTTTAATTTTTTAATTTTTTGTTTTTCTTTCATAAAAAAAAAGAGAGATGACTGTGGAGGGCAATTTGCTCTAGCTGCCGGGAGGCTTTTCCGGTGACACCTCCGTTATTATGGGTCAAGGACGAAATAGGCCGAAGAAGGAGAAGGTAGTGGTTTCCCGGTTGGCATCGAATAAGAGTTAAAAATTCCAAGAGATAGAGAGTACATCGAAGGGAGAAAGCGAGATTAAGGAGCAATAGAATCTGTGAATAAGGAGCAAACTCTAAATGGAGAAGAGGTTCAAGCTGTTGTGAAACCCTCCCCTAACACCCTTAGTGAGAGGGTAAGTTGGGCTGATGTAATGGAGAAGGATGATTCGAACGATCAACCCCTTTCTCGATTGTATGCCGAGGTTGTCAAACCAAAGGATACACCTAACAGAGTGAATCCCGTTGTGCGTAACCGCCAGGTTGGTAACGAATTGAAGTTGGATAAGGTTGATGGTGGTGATGAGGAGATTGTGTTTACGGAGGATGATATTGCTGATGAGGTAGCATATTGGCAATCCTCTTTGATAGGATATGTTATTGATGAGCAGGTTTTGTTCGCTACCATGGAGGGCTTTTTTGCACAGAACTGGAAAGCGGTGGCTAGACCTGAGATTTTGATGCACTCTGATGGGTACTTCATTTTTCGATTTGGTGATAAGGAGCAGATTTTGAGGATGGTGTAGTTTTTGGGTCTAAATCTTTGATTTTGAGAGAATGGCAGCCAGATTTCCATTTGGATAAAAAATCTATGTTGAGGATCCCTACGTAGATTCAACTTCTAGGCTTGGGCTTAGAGTATTGGGGAAAGAAAACTCTAGGCAAGTTGGTGAGTAAGATTGGTCTTCGCATCTGTACTGATCAGCTTATGGGTACCGAAAGCAGAATTTCATATCCTCGTGTTTTGGTGGAGATTAATTCTGATAGAGAGATGCTTGATGAGATTTCTTTTGTTACTCCTGCTGGATTAAGAGTTACACAGAAGATTGTCTATGAATGGAAACTAGTGCAATGTTCCAAGTGCAGTAGACGGGGGCATGGCGTGAATCAATGTCAAATGAAGCCTGTTTTGGTGAAGAGATGTCTGTTCAAATCAAACCAGCTGCTTGATCAGATGATGCATTGCTGTATCTATTCTTCTGATAAGACTATTGATGCTTAGATGTCTTTTGTCTATGGTGCTAATAGAAGAACTGAAAGGAAAAAGCTTTGGCAAGACCTGGTTCAGATTAGCAGCTCTTGTTCTGGCCCTTGGTTGATCGCTGAAGACTTCAACTCTTTCCTACATGCAGCTGAGAAAGAGGGACATCAGGACATATCTACTGTACCATGTAGTAAGTTTGCCAATTGTGTCTTGATTAGTGGGTTGGAAGATGTGGTCTACAGTGGATGCTATCATACATAGACAAATAACCAAGGTGAAGGTCGATGGATGAAAATAAAGCTTGATCGAGTCATGGCTAATGGGAATTGGTTTGATAGGTTCCCAAATATTCATGCTTTCTTCCTAGAAGCTGGTGTGCCTGACCACACCCCTGGATGTATTAATATTACTAAACGTAACCCTTGCAAATTTCCTTTTTGATTCATGAATGCTTGGGCTAAGCATCCTCTTTTCATGAGCATTGTGAAGGAGGGATGGAAGAGGGAAATACTAGGCAACTCTATGTTTAGGGTGGTACAGAAACTTAAACTCTTGAAAAAAGACCTCAAGCAGCTGCATAATATGAACTTTAAAGGCCTTATTGAACGAATTCGAGCTACGGAACAGGCTAAATAATGCTCAAAAAGCTTCGGGATCTTGTTTCTCTGATGAGGATAAGGAGACGGAAAGAGTTCTGAAGATCAAGCTGCTTGACTTGTAATGCTAAAGAAGATGATATGCTAAACAACAGCTGAAAGAATAATGGCTTCTTCTTATGGATTGAAATACAAATTATTTTTGTTCTTTGTTGAAACACAGAAGGAGAAAGGGTCTGATATTGGTTCTTGAGAATGAACATGGGACAAGAATGAATACTGAAGAGGAGGTACAAAGAGAAGCCATCCGATATGTGCCAGCAATGTTGGGCAAAATAATTTCAACCTGAGTTTGATCATGAAGCTGTTATGGAGAGCAAACTTATCACACCAGAGCAACAACTTAGCTTTACCCGGGAGTTCAGTCATGATGAGGTTACAGCAGCCTTGGCACATATTGATGATCTAAGGGCACTGGGACCTGGTGGATACTCAGCTGGTTTTTTCAAAAAATCATGGGAAGTTATTGGTCGGGACATCACATATGCCATTCCTAGCTTCTTCAGAACTGGGAGAATGCTGAAAGAGGTGAATAATACAGTCACTAACCTCATTGCAAAAGTCCCAAATCCTACCAGAATGACCAAGTATAGGCCTATTTCCTGCTATAACACACTCTATAAGATCATTGCTAAGATGTTATGCAAGAGGTTACAGGGGGTAATGGATTGCCTGGTGAATCAATCTCAAGAGTGCTTTCATAAAGGGGAGGTGCATTATTGATAACATCATTCTATGTCGAGAGCTGGTGGATGGTTATGAAAGGAAAGGCATTTCGCCTCGATGTTTAGTGAAAACTGATATTAGGAAGACCTACGACGCAGTCGAATGGGACTTCATATATGAATTAACGTTGAAGCTTGTGTTTCCTCCTCAATTCCTGTCATGGATAATGGAGAGCATATCCTCAGTTAGATGGCAGACATCATGGCATCTTCAAAGGTGCAAAGGGTCTAGGACAAGGTGATCCACTCACTCTCTCCGTATCTGTTAGTTATTGCAATGGATTACATGTCTAGATGCATGAAAAAGACGAGTCGGGATAAAAGGTTTAAATTCCATCCAAAATGCAAGAGATGTGGTACTAACCTATGCTTCGCGGATGATTTAATGCTATTTTGCAAAGCTGATAAAAAGTCCATCCACCTTAAAAGCACATCGCAGCATTTTGGTGAATGTTCTGGTTTGTTGGCTAGCAAAGGTAAAAGTGTACTCTTTATTGGTGGAGTACCAAATGAAGAAGCTCAAGCTTTGTTGCAGCTTCTGGAAATAGAAAGGGGAATTTTCCCCATCAAATATTGGGGTGTCCCTCTTGAAGCTCTTAGGCTAAATATCTCTCATTTTCAGCCAATTATTGATAAAATTCTGAGTAGAATCAGAAGCTGGTCCTCAAGGATGCTGTCATATGGTGGTCGTATTCAACTCATCAAGGCTGTACTGTATTCAATTCAGATTTACTGATCCCAGATCTTCTTACTACCAAGGGCAGTTATGGATGAGATTGAGGGAGTATGCCGAGCTTTTCTCTGTACAGTTTTTGCTCTCCATAGACATAAAGCCTTAATATCATGGAATGAGATGTGTAAACCATTGAAAGAGGGAGGTTTGGGGATAAAAGGCATGAAAGCATGGAATATAACTTTGTTATTCAAGATGGTCGGGGCAATTGAGAATGAAAGACAAAGGCTCTCGATTAAATGGATTCATAGCTACTACCTTGAGGGTAGAAACATGTGGAATAGATATCCTGGGCAGGGTTGCTCATATACATGGAAAATGTTGACGAAAGTTCAAGATGCTATAGTTGGTGCAAGGGTTGGATGTCAATGGAATAACACATACATTGTTTCAGATGGATACATTGTAACCAAATCCGCGAATAATTCATACATTTTAAGAAAAATCCGTGGATTTTTTTTTAGCCAAGCTGAAACCATATTTTTCATAAAATTCGCATTTCATTTGATTTTTTTTTTTTTTTTGTAGAATTCATGTATAATTAGGATTTTTCATAAAATACTAGAAAAATCTGAATTTTTTAAATGTAACCAAACTAATTTAAAACCTTCACACAAAAATCAGGGTTTTTCACGTTTAAAACCCGTATTAATCCCATATTCTGGCTTTTTTCGCATTATTCATCATATCGTTCTCATGCTGAATTTCGATTTTTTCCTGTTTTTTTCGATTTTTTTTTCATAATTTATGCTTGTAGAATTAAACCCGTATCCAAATTTTGTTATTATGGGACCATGATGTATGAAATCTAGTTTGAACGTAGTCAAAGGGTGTTTGCCAAGATGACTTCTTCCCCAGAAATGATCATCCAAAGGGTGCTGAGATATCATCATAGCAGGCTCAATGTTTAATCTTCTTGCAATAAAGTTTTGATGTATTGTTTAGTTGTTTAGATGCCATGTACTGAATGCCCTAGTTGATGTACAGAAGTGGCATGGTGATTGATGATATACCTGCACTAGTTGAGCATAGGAGTTTTTTCGTAGTTTTTCTCCTCAAGCAATGAAATATGTTATCGTTTTTTTTTTAAAAAATAATATGAAATATGCTGTGAATTTTAAAAAACTTTTCTCTCAAAAGTTTTTTTGCAAAAAAAAAAAAAAAAAAACACGGATGGCATACCATGGGACGTTATAATGCCGGATGGTTTTTATTTTTATTAGAATACTCCCCTCTGCGCTACACGGAATGAAAAAAAAAATAAAAATAATACTCTCGCCGTTCCATGCTAATTGCAAGGTTTGGTCACAGGCGATAACGTTTGGGGCATTACGAATGATCCACGGGATGAACAAAAGATATTTTTTATAAATTTATCGTGAAACATCAAAGATAATATATGATATGAACTATAACCTTGGGCCGAAAAAAAAAATCATATCATATCATTTACTATTACTAATAAAAAGTATTACATCAAAATGCATAATAAATAATGTGGTTATCGTGCAATGAGTGGGAGCAACGCTAAATAAGTTATCATATAGTAATCAATATTTTGTAAACTTGATTTTTTTTTTCATTTTATGTTCATGCTTCTTTTTGTGCAATAGATAATTTTGTGTATTATTTTTACTTTCTAAAAAATTTTATCTTATTTTTGATTTTAGGTCGAATAGATAATTTCTTTGTATTTTAATTTTTTCTTGATTTGCTTTCTGCAAAATATATGTTTACTTATTTATGAAAATTCTCATAAGGTACCACGTTGTACATATTTCCAATAAGGTACCAACAACGAAAATTTATTCCCACAAGATACCACTCTTATAAAAAAAAAACACACCAAATCTTTCCTAATTTACCCTTTTCCTTCAAATTTCCCATTGTTTTCTTTTTTCTTTCTCTAGTCGACATCATCATCTCTTTTTCCCAATGGTCGCCTTGTGCAGGTGGCAACTACAGTAGGTTGATAGCTATAAGACAGTCGATCTTCCGTCCTGTATGTACAATTCTCATCTGATTATGTATATGCTGATGCCAAATGCTAGTGAACTTCTTAACATTTACATATCAGCATGCGTTGATTATTTGAAGAGTATAACTTGTATCTCAGCCAATAGCTGCTGATAGGTTTTTCTCATATCCTAATCATCAAGGCTATGAGACGTATACTTGTTTGCTATTAATCATACTAGTAAAGGGAGCACAGAGTCGATAGTAGTTGATCGCTAGTTGATGAATAGATTCTTCGCTTTGTTTTTTTCTTTTCCAAATGTAAATCCTAAACCACCCGCTAGGTGCTTGTCGAATAACAGTCGATAGAGAACGTGATTGTCAAAAAAAAAAAAAAAATTAGTGGTGAAAAAATTAGAATTTGTTTTGGTATATGGTGAGTTGTAGGCTGTAAAGTCTCAAAATTACACTTATACTAGTTCTTTTGTATTGAAGAAGTGTTGACTAGAACCGTGACAGATGTTTGCCTGAGCAACTTTGATTCATATAATAAACTAGTGCGTCTTGTTCCACATGTAGTATGTCTTCCTAATGTCTTTTGAACAAGGTGAAATGGATTGGCGTATTAGATTTTGCATAAGTAGTACGTCTTACTCCACAATTAGTACATCTTCCTCATATGCCTTCTTCTTTATGTGTACGCATGAGTATAAAAATCATAAAGCAGTCATCATTTTTGCACAAGCATACTATTTTTTAAATAAATGTTTTTTGTGTGTGTAATGGAATACTACATTCTTTATAGGCATGCTAGTACGCCTTAGTAAATATGATCAATATGAGAAACTAGTACGTCTTTGCTCCTGAACTAGTATGTTTGCGTAATTGTGATAATACAAAAAAAAAAAAGTAGTACGTCTTGTTACTGATCAATATGAGAAACTAGTACACCTTGCTCCTGAACTAGTACGTTTGACTAATTGTGCCCAAAGCAAAAAAAAACAATAAAAAAATAAAATAGTATGTCTTGTTCTGAACTAGTATGTCTTCCTAGATTGCTTTCATCATGATTGATCATCCTTTACTTAACGAACCAATTTTGTCATACTAGATTTTGCATAGGCGTTCTAGTTTTTGTTTAGACATACTAGATTTTTTGAAGACGTATTAGTTATTCATCAATTTGTTTAAGTGTACTGCTTTTTCAATTTGCATAGGCGTACTGCTTTTTGTTTAGGCAAACTAGTTTTCAATTTGGCATACTACTTTAAATTCAAAGGCGTACTAGTTTTTAGAACATCATGTGTTTTTGAGATCTTTCAGTTTTGCGTAATTAGTATAGGCGTACTAATTTTTTGATTGGTCCACTACTTTTTTCATAAACGTACTACTTTTTTTTTCCATAAGCGTACTACATTTTTTTCATAGACATAGTACTTCTTCCATAAGTGTACTAGATTTTTTTTAATAGGCTAGTCATTTTTTTTTTTCTAGACGTGCTAGTCACTCTTCTCTTCTTCATCCTCGCAACCCTAACCCTATCACCACCTACCCTATGATTTCACCTCCACTACTGCCATTCCAACCACCTCCTCCTTCACCAATAGCCTCGGCATCTCATTCACAACCTCAACATCCTCATCACCTGCCCATCACTAGCACCATAATACACCAAATCCTGCTTCACCACACCATCCAAATCATTTCGATCATAAATCGCCCCAATCTTGATAAGAAAATCAAGATTAGACTCTTGATGATGACTATCGAGGAGACGATCATGATCTGAACAATCATATAACATTGGAGGATCAATCTTTGTGGCAAAATCAATGTCAGGGGGATTGGTGAGGGTTGTTATGGTGGAGGCGAGAGGAAACGAGAATGGTGATGGTGATGGCGTTGACGATAAGATACAGATATGGAGGACGGAGAGAGAAGTGGAGGGAGGCAATGACAACATCAAAGTCGTCGAAGGAGGTTGGCGAGATAAGTTGAAATCATAGGGCGTGCTGGGCGGCGACGCAGGGTGGCTGCGGCAGCGACAACGACGGGAGGTTGATAAAGACAATGACGCTAGAGGAGAGAGTGGGTGTGAAGGGCAGTGTTGGCAATTTAGGTTTTTTAGGATATCATGTGAGTTAAAAATCTAACGGTATCTCCTTGAAAAAAAAAAAAAGAACTTTCAAGTGGTACTTCCAACGAATTTTTCCTACTTATTTTGTCGTCATCATCGTCATCACGTATTTATCCTGTATTTCGACTGTTTTTTTTTAATTAATCACCGTATCATTCTCATATCAGATTTATCCTTACGCTTCTTTCTCGATATTATGTCGTGCTTCTTATATCAAATTTATCCTTATGTTTCTTTCTCGATATTATGTCATGCTTTTCTATTTATTCCGTATTTTTTGTTTATCGAATTAATCTCGTATCCAAACTTGGTTACTATGATGGAAACTGCAAGTCAGTCTTATTGTTCACACGCACAATAGCGTTATTGTCACAATGTGCAACTGCACATTATTCCTACTAGTTAATTGGCTACAAAGAGGCTTGGTAGTGTTAGTTACTCATTTAGTGAAGTTACCTATACACTCAATATATATATATATGGTACTATTACAAAATAAAAAAATAGAGGATAATAAGATATTTATAGAGTAATCAAATACAAAGTGAGAAAATATTACGATGAAACAATATAATCTAGAAAATATATAATCTAGAAAATCGAATTAATCTAGAAAAAATAATAATAAAGATATTTTTCTAAAATACACATATTCTAATACACCCCCTCAAGTTGGAGGTATCCAACTTGCCAACAAAAGATGAGTTCGTAAAAGATAAGTTACCACGAGTGATCCTTGACAAGCAAGAGTAGTCAATGACGTAAGAACAATATCGTCATCAAGAGTAGGCCGTTGTCGTTATCAACCGTTGTCACCATTGTCACCAAGCCGCCGTCACACTTAGCTACTGTTGTCATTGGTCACTGTCGCCGCCATCACTGATGCCCACTGTCGTTGAGAGAGTTGCTATCAAGGATGAAGTAGAGTGCCAACCACAATTTGACCAGAGAGATAAACCCAAACTTTGGTTGAGAGTTGCTATGAATACTATATTGGAGGAACTTTTATAAAAAAATTGGAGTAAAATAAAAGATCAACTAAAAGGACAAGACTGAAATTTAAAAGGCATAGTTTGGGTCCGGTGGGTGGTGGATGTCACCACCCACGAGCATCGATGGAAGCAGATTCTATTGCTATGCAACAATAAAGCAAGATAGCATTTTGCACCCACATGTTTGAATTCTAGGGTAAAGAGCTCGTTTGTTATTTAGGGAGAATCCATCGCTATTCCTTTCTGGTTTAGGCTTTTTGAAAAGGATTGGCTATTAGGTCAGGCCATGATCGAATCTTATGCTCTGATACCATACCATGCTATGAAATAAAAAATAAGGGAAAATAGGATGATATTATTGATCATGACATACTCTATATTATAAAGAAGTCAAATACAAAGTAATGAAACATTACAATGACAAAACAAATAAACTAGAAAACAATATAATCTAGCAAATCAAACTAATCTAATAATAATAATAATAATAATAATAATAATAATATTTTTCTATAATACATATATTCAAACATATACAATCAGTACGTACATGCTTGTAGAGCTGTTTAAAAAATAGCTAGGATTCTACACAATAGTACTAAGGTTATTTACTGGTTTGGTTGGATCACATCTAGCATGATTATTTACATTTTCCGTATGGTTATTCTCAACATCTCATTTTGACTTCCTTAAAATCGAGCTGATATCGAAAACCTCTTGAATCAAATTAAATCTAGACTACTGGTAAGAAACATGTCCTATGGATTTTTATTATTATTATTATTATTATTATTTTGATAATTCTTTTTTAGAAAAAAAAAAGTGGCAGGTGGACGGGCAAAGGTAGGAGTAAATTGATAAGGGTATTTTTAGTATTTACCAAAAATACAGGATACCTTTTGGACTACACGATTTTATATTGAAAGGGGTAAATTAAATTGTCCTAAAATAATCCCAGGTAACTAACTAAAAAACGATACTAGTATTTCAGCCTCTTCTCCTTTCACAATTGTTATTCCCTTTTAAGTTTGGTAATAGTATATGTCCTTTCCAATGACGATGAAAAGACAAATCCTAACAAAATACAAATAATTGTGGTACAGATGTAGGTTAAGCAAGTGCATTCACCTGATAGAGCCAAAGTATGGCGTCCACCAGCAGCGACAGTGGCTACCCTCACTCCCGGGCTCAATGCTACTAGACAAGGCGATGCTGACATATTCTCCTCACTAGAAGTTGAGCTTTCGGTAGTTTGCTTCGACGCTGATATTTTCCTTCTCTTGGATGTTTCATCTCCAGCTACCTTGCTATCTAACGAAGAAGCAGATCCACCACTACTTCTTGATCCTTGAGACTGTAAGCTCACTAATAACCAACATATTTCAGTCCACCTTAAACAACCAAGCTAACAATAAGTCGGTATCAAAAGGTCTCATTACCTTGATCAGTAAATTGAGAATTGTTCCTCTCAAATTCATCCCTTTCTGAACTTGCAACAGCAGGAGAATCACCGAAGACCTTTCCAGAAGGTACGCACTCTTTCCATCCCCAGGTGTAAACTTCTCCTGCATCTGAAGAGAGAAGTACCCAGTTTATGACATGTGACAGGTTAAAGTCCATAGCATTGTGGTTTGACAACAATTTAGCAACGTCAATGCATCGCAATCTAAGCATATGTCACCAAGCACAACTTAAAACTCCCATAATTCCAACATGAACAAAACTCAGCTGGGTTCCAGTAATGTCTCAGCTTCGGTAGACATTGACAGGTACAATAGTGTAACAAATAGGTCTCAACTAAGAGTACTAAAAGGATAGATGCTGCAACAAACAATGTAACCCATATACCTGTGACAGAAGCACAATGTGCCCAACCAGCTCCAGCTTTTACTATCGACGTATCGGTAGGAAGAGGATAAGGCTCTGGTGTTTCCTTCCCAAATATACCAAAACATTATCATACATTAGTGGAATGAAATAACTAAAGAGCAAACACGAACAGCATCACAAGTGCTGGAGAATTACCCCATGCTTTCCTGATGTGACATAACTCTGCCCTGGATCATCTGTAGAACCCCATGTAATCAGCCTCCCATTATCTGCTCGAGTAGAAATCAGTTGATAGATGGTTTCAAATGGTACAAAGACTGACATTATCACAGCGACAATGACAACTACTAATGGCTGAGAGGGATCAGCTATATGGATAAGACAGCACAATATAGTATGTGCCATATCCATGGAGAATGTTCTTGAAACTTCATTTCGTGTTGCTTGTGGTAAATTGACTCAAATCTTTTTTTCTTTTTTTTTTGATTTTTTTTCCCCTTGAAACTTGGGGACTTCTATGAACTGGATGCAATCTCCAACTTAATGAAGCAGAAATTGCGAACACTTCCCTCAAGTTCAAGTTTTTTCCACACAAAATCTCAATACCCTATATATATACTACAAAGAAATTCTTTAAAAAAAAAAAAGAAAAAGAAAAAGAAAAGCAACCAAATCGTGAAATATCATTGATCATTGTAATGGTGATTTAAGCAGTGGAATATAGTTTCCAATTGGACCTTTTTATCCCAAAAAAAAAAAAACTAACTCGGACTTCCAATCTACGCAATGCAATTCCCTCAAGTCAAACCTTCACAAAATCCTAATTCTACCAGTGAAAAAAGAATAACAGACCCGAAATGGCGATGGCGAAACCGCAACCTCCGCCGCAAACATCCTTCCAACCCCCGAACACCCCCGAATTCGGCACCCTCACCAGCACCGGAGACTGCAAAGGCGCCCTCTGGGGCAAAGCACCAGGCAAATACCCCCACATAAACACAAACCTCTTCTTCCTCTCCTCTTCCTCCTCTTCCAGTTCCGCCATCTTCACCTCCTCATTCCCGTTCATCTCCCAAATCAATCACTACCAGCACCAACAAACCTAGTATTCCCGTCCAGAACAGAGTCTGAGAAGAACACGACGTATGCAGTCTTACCCAAATCAGATCCCAAAAATCAGAAACCCTAATCGTGTGTTTTAGTGAAGAGAGGGAAAAAATGTGTTTTCTCCGGTGAGAGAATTTCTGCGAGGAAAATGGTTCGATGTTTTTTGGTGAAAATGGAAAGTGGAGTGCGATTAATTTGATATCATTCTCATCGCTCAATCGAATTCATTCGCATATACTCAGAAAAGATGAAATTAATTCGTATCATATTCGACGGGGAGAGGAGGGCCATGTAGGAAGGGAGAGCGGGCCCAAAACTGATTATGTGGCGAAATGAGAGCTACGAATGTGGTTGAGGGTTGCTGGCCACGAGTTTGCTCGAAGTTTCTGGAAGTTGGTCGGTTTGAAGTGGGAAATTGGAGTCGTGGACTTGTCTTAACCTGCCACGTGGTTTGGAAATATGGTCTTGGGTTGCGTCCTCGTCACCTAGTTCTGCCACGTGGGTTGAAACTGGCGTTTGAGTTGCGGTCTGTCGCGCCTTGTCATCATTTTTGTGTTCTTGTATTATTATTTTTACGAGGTTGTTCAGGTCATCTTAACATCGGATAAAATTTTAATCGAAATTAACGACCGTGATCAACTTGTATTTTAAGGATAGTGTGATTTGAATATAAAACCTTCAAGAAAAAAGTTGAGTCGAATACCAATACACCAATTCAGGATGGTTGTTGTTGTTTTCATTTTGTACCGTCATATATGTGCATTTTTTTTAATTTGTGAGACACGAAGGATTAAAGGTAATGAAAGCAGTATGGTTAAAAGTAATGAAAGTAGTAATATAAAAACACAAAGGTTCGAGGATATATGCCGGTTAGGCAATATAACTAAAATACGGATATATTCCTTACTTCAATCTTCCCTTGACAATCATTATGATATATCAAGAGGATAGTACTAAGTGTGATTGTTTTTTACTCACAATCAATATGCCACTTTATAACGTGTAAACGACAATACAAACCAAAACTCAAAAACTTCTCTTCTCCTTTACAGGACTTGAAACAACGTCTTGATCTTGTTTATTGAACACCAGTACTATTCAAACTCTGTTTTCAATAGTTGACTCAGATCTTTAACTATCAACTTCTTCATTTCTCTTCACTGGGAGCTTTACTGCTCGAATATTCAGTTAAGAGTAATAGAGATTCGCCGGTTCAGAATCTCACTCAATTTTGGGCATCACCCTTTGTATTTATATGCAATCCCAAAATTGTAGCCGTTTTCAGAGTCATGTTTTCACTGAACCGTCACTTCCATGCCTCCGTGGAACCATCTAATCAAAATCCTTGACTCTTGTTCCTGACACGGTAAGAAAACATGCGATTTCACTTAAAATTACACCACACTCATCTGCTTTGTAATAGCGTACATTGTAATCCAAATCGGGCTTGGCAAGGAAGCACAAAAAGGGTGTTAAGACATGGTCCTTCTACCATCCCTATTTACCCTCTAAGCATTGTGCTTTAGGGAAAAATCATGAAATCCATAACCAAGCATCACAAACAAGCACAAGTCATCCCTTTTATTTAGGGTTTATGACTTTTTGGTTTTTTATTTCCTTCCCCCCCCCCCCCCCCCCCAAAACTGTACATTGCAAAATGTTGCAAACTTTACATTTCAACCAAGCAAGCATTTCATTCGTAGCACACTTTGTGTTATTTACATTTCAGCACGCCTTTCCCCTTTACATATTTTGGAGTTTCTACCCCATTCCCTAACCATCTCTGTCTCGAGCATAAGGTAAGAAATTAAGAGGTTCTTTGATGGAGGTAAGTATCACGAATCAATCAAACACACTTCAACCAAAAATGTAGAGCCAACATGATGAGCAAACTCATCATTCAAGCATATGTGAGAGTCAAACAATGAATAGAGGAATCATAATGTTAGTGAAAAGGAGCGATAAGGCTATGGCGACAAAGAAAGGTTCATATGATTTCCAATGCACACATCACATCTATTCAATCTTGAGTGTAAGTAAGTTCGTCACAAACATGCCAACAACATTATAAGAAACTAGTCTAGCCGCTCGTCTCATATCCCCGTGTTTTAATCCCCATGCCTAGCTCGGAAATTCAAATATAAAGAAATTTCTGATGCGCTCCGCCATGAAATCATAAAGGTTGTCATGTTAGGCATGTAGGTTCTCGAATATGGCATGTTCTTGTTCATCGTTAGAGTTTAAACATGTTTTGGCATTCCTACAAAGCTCACATCTTATTACAAGGCTCTAATGACAAACTAACTCAAGCTTCCCCTCATCAAAAGTCATACAATACACCACCGTGAACTCAAAACAAGAGAAACCATGACTCAACAAAGAAACGACACAACCTAGACCAAGACTCGAGACTCGACACTACAACCCTAAGTGAACTCCAACTGGCCACTCCCCCAAGCATATTCAAAGCTCCTCGATGCAAAAAAGGGAAGATAGAAGTACAAGGAAAAAGTATAGTTTGCCTTAGGTGGTTGAAATATAAAAATTTGGTTGGTCGAAGCCTAAGCGTTACCCTTGGAGCAAGCCTCGGGTCTGGCTTCAGTGTTTGAGGATGAAAAGACTCCCTTGCCCTTAGATGCTTGCTTGCCACCGGCCATTGTACCTAGGAAAATAAAACATAAGAAACATGCAATGGATCGAAGTACTAGCAGTGATATTTACTCACTAAAATAAACCCAAGAGGAAACAACAGTACCTTATTGTTCAATCTATTTTCTGTTCCTAAACAAAGACACAACACCATGTAACTCAAATAACCAAATTATGTTATACCAGTGCACTAGATCAATCAGTAGCAAACATATCTACCATTAAGACTATATTGCTTGAGGATGTTCCAAATAAGAGGACTTGAAGAAACAATCCCGAGAAGAAAGCGATGAACTCATAAGCACCAGAAAAAGAATCCAAAGATCAAATTCAGAAAATCTCCATCAAGGAATCAGTACATAAAATAACTGATTATCCCAAAGGATCCCTAAGCACAAATAAGTAAACACATTAACATGCTTGATGTGATATTATATCGAACACCTTATGTGTGTAACCAAAACCTACTTGTCCGACAACAATCAAACAAATCTAGACTGCAAACAACATAAATATTTAGCACAGTTCACGCTGAGTTTTATCACATTTTTTTGTATCATTTCGATGTCTTTATATTCATAATTGTATTGATTTTGGTCCTATTTGCTATATTCGTAAGGTTTGATATCTTGGTGTGATTTGTAAGAGGAATTAAGCAATAGGACGATCAAAAGACGTTGGAAACGGAGCGTAATCAAGAAGAGACAAAGCGGGATGAAACAGGGCGAAACAAGGGCTCAGGGTGATTCTCAAAGAGCCCGGGCGCAACACTATTCCAAGCCCGGGTGCCATTCATCTAGGATGGTGTGCTTCAGGGAAAAAAATATGAAGCGCCCGAGCACAGTTATGCACCACACCCGGGTGCGAGGCAAAAATCCTGGAAGCAATGATTTAGTGAAAGCAACAAAGCTCCCGAACACGTGTGTCGAGGACTCCATAGGCATGAATGACTATAAATACCCCCTTTTGATCCCAAATCTGGGGATTCATGATCATACACAACAATCAACAAAAACCTAGGGTTTGGAGCAGATTTCTTGGGTGGAGGCGGTCACGATTTATTGGAAAACGAAGCTATATCAAGGGACTTCATTGGGGCGAACTGGATTCCGTCTCGATATCAGTTTTGCGTTCTTGACTCATTTTGATTTCCACTTGCACTATGAGGATTTTCATGCACATTAGGTGTTTGTTATATTGTCTTAGTACTCGAATCATCAGGTAACCCTTTTGTTAGGGTTCTGATGTAGTCGGATGTTTGTATTGATGTTATTCTTATATTGTTAATTTAGTTTTGATTTTTTTATGGTTATGATATGTGGTTGTGCTTAATGCTTCAACAAATTGATCGTTTGTTGCATGATCTATGGTATGATTTGAATCCGAGAGGATAATTTCGTATCGAGAATTTGACCACATGTCCACACGTTGAATGCGAGATCAAGAGATCGTTTGGGTGACGTACGAGATACATTAGAAACCCCCGAATTTCATGCTTATCGTAACCTGACGACCTCTCATCGAGAGATGTTAAAGGCGACGCTTGGTGACATAGTTTAGGACACGAGAGAAAACAGATTACACATTAGGGATTCATCTATAACCATAATTCATGATTAACTATTAGAATGACATAGTAACATGATATAATCGGAAGACGAAGTCATGACCCTACTCCTTTTCACATCTAGAACTCGATCTTCTATCGTTGTGTTGTTAATTTCGATTAGCTTAGTTTAGTTAGTAGAATTATTAGTGCCATGTAATAACTCATCACGTTTGATTGTATAACCCAAGGAATACTATTCATACTTCGATCGCTAGATCTAAGTCTTCGTGGGACGATAACTCATATACTCACTTTTATTACTTGTTACGACACGTACACTTGCATTTAGGCATGATTTAAAAAGTCACAAACAAGTTTTTGGCGCTATTGCTGGGGACTTAGTCTCTACTATCGAAGTCAATAGTTTCCTTGTGATTAAACATTTTTCTTTTCTTGTTTTTCTATCTTACCTTTTATTTCTTGTAATCCATTGAGTTTGTGTTGTGTGATTGTGCTCTATGTAGGTGACTCCTCTTGTGCATGCAACGTTTGCCTCGCGGTCCACTACAACCTATCGATCCTGAGATCAAAAGGATCTTTAGGCGAAACTATAAGCAACAAAAAGCATCCTCTTGCGTAACATCATCATCCATCGATCCGCAAGACATCGACAACCAACTCTTTTGGGGG